>HG738140.1:4177201-4360828 GCA_000499405.2 Onchocerca volvulus
ATAATGAAGCGGCAGAAGTTTTCAAATCTTGAAAACAATGAAAAGTTCGCTTTTGTAAGGGATAGAGTAGAGGTAAGGAAAATTGTTTTTTTGATTTTTCAAAACAACTGGCAGAATTAGCAAAACTGTGCAGTATTGCGCTTGGAAACCTGCAAGACAAATAATATCTCCAGAAATAGGCAGTATTGCTGACAGTTGAAAATTTTCGGACATTTTCCCGCATTTATAAATTATTAGAAATTCTGTAACCCTCCCAATTAATCAAATTTTCTTAAGGAAAGAAATTTCCAGTTACGCGTCTAATGAATTTGGATAATTCTTTCCTTTCTTTCTTTTTTTTTTTTCTTATATTGAAACGTTTTTATATTAGAAACATTTTTGATATTAAAACGTTTAAATATTAAACGCGTACATATGACTTTTAATCATTCCAATTTAATTATAAATATTAAAATTACCAAATTCAGTTCATTTGAAATTTAAAGTGGCTAAAGGAAACATATTACACAATTAAAAAAGCTATATTGATTTGAATTTTTGAGCAATCAGTGTAACGATTCGAAAGGCAAAATTTTATATCTATTTTATAAATGAAAATGTAATTCGTTTGAAAGAGGTGAAGAATTTGCAATGACGCAACGAATAAATAAATGAGACTTTAATGGCATCTGAAATAAATCAAGCATTAAATATTTCGCATTATCTATCATCCTTCTTCTTCATTAATGGCTAATAATTGGAAGATACTGTTAAAACTTTATCGGAAAATTTATTTATTTCGTGTGGGAGTATCTGATTTTTATTATGTGGGACTTTCTGGTAAAATGTCATTTTTATTTCTACTTTTTTTTTTTTTTGATTTTATTTTTTGCTGTTTTTACTTTTTGATGGTTAAGTTTTCCAGCACTTACAAACTTTGACATAAAATATCATTCGAAAAGGTGCGTATTTTTATGTAGGTGCACTTTTTTTCCCGTCACATCTGTGACAGGTAAAAGCAAGTGAGCGGGCTGCAAAGCTATTGACCGCATCTACTTTTTTTGATAAAGCTTGAAGTCACCAATTGTAAGACGCCATACTGGAGGAAGAGGAGTCCCAAAGTTGGTTTTAGTCTTACAGTTCCACGACAGTAAGAGTTCAAATCCAGTCACAAGTTAATTTCCGTTTTGTGGCTACACATAGAGAAATGCGTGTCCAGCTGCGAAACGATCAATCAGCTGAGATTATTCTCGCATCAGTTACTGGAAATTGAGAACGGAAAGGTAGTGGTTGATCTGACCTCAGAGCGAATTTCATTGACTCAGTATTTCTGCAATTAACGAAGGCAAAGGAAGAATTGATTGGAAACGTATTTCCCATATTCAAACCTATTATAATAATCACGATTTACTGAGTAACAAGTAATTTTTTTTGCCAAGAACAAAGAAATCTACGAACTTAGCAATAATATTCAGTCTAACATTCAGAACGAAGCAGTCACAAGCGAGCCCATCAACATTTTTGTCGAAACAGATGAGGCGGGTTTTTGAATACACATGATCTGCCAGAGATGCCACCATTGCAATTGAAACGCCATTGCCAATTATCATGTTGCGAAATATCAACCAACCAAAACTTTGCAACACTTGCAGTAAAAAATTAATGAGGAACATCGTAGAAGTCGTAATCTTGACAAGGATTTTTCAAAGGTAAAGATGTCTTATACCTCGTTTTCCTATGATTTAAACGAATATGCCATTTCAATTTAAGAGATTGCAATTCGGTTAGCGTTTGCATTAACCATCAACAAAGCTCAAGGTCAGTCTTTAGAATTGTGCAGTTTAAATCCAGAAACCGATTTCTTCTCAAATGGATTATTATACGCTGTGTGTTCTAGAGTAACAAACCAGACATCTCCATATCTGCACAGAAAATGGAACAACAAAAAATATGCATACCACATTTATTGCGAAATTAAACATATTATTAGAAACGTGTGTTCTCTTTTCTTTCGTTTTTGCTGCGAAAGCCGAAGGATGTCAGATAGCGCCACGAAAATTATTGTAAACAAAGAGTGCTGAAGATCAAGTGACGCAACATAGGTTCAAAGAGACGATACATATGTTTACTGCCAAAACGCTCCAATTCATAGATAAACAATGTAAGGCCAAACAATCAAGAAGATGAAGATCAGATAAAGGGAAGAATCTCGAAAGGATTCAAAAGAACAGGATTTGTAGTTCAAGTTCAACTTCAAGTTCGGAGTTTTTGCAGCAATTCAGCAACAGCAGCAGTTCGGATTCAAAGCGATTAACATTAATGGCAATATGAAATTGAAAAAATGAGGTTGATGAACTGAAAGTTTGCATCATAAAATTTATAAATTTACCACTTTTCTAAAGTCTAAATTTGTGAACCAATTAAAATACATATTCTATGCGAAAACGGATAGGAAAGACAACGTAACTAATTATCGTTTTATTGTTCGTTCAAAAAGCGATGAAGTGAAGCTTAATGAACTGAAGGTTTGTTTCACAAAATTTAATACAGCACATTATTTTTCGAGAGTTTGAATTTCAAAATAAATCAAAGTATATATCATATGTATAACCAGATGAAATAACAATGTAACTAAATATAACTTATTGTTTGCTTCAGAAATTATTGAAATTGAAATATCTGATTGAGTAAGAGACATTATTAATGTGTAAAAATTTTTGTTGTTTTGGTTTCGCCAACATATATTTCATTTGGTTACGAATAAAAGAAAATTTTATTTTGCAGAAATGAATATTCTGGTAGTTCAACCTTGGAAATAACCAATTTTTTCATATTTTCCCTAATTATTGACAAAATATTATTTAGGAACATTTCTGAAAATAGCCTCAGCAAAGGTGGTCTACGGTAGTTATTTGTGGAATTTCAAGATGAAATTAAATTGAACCGAATAGCTTCAATCTATTATTTGTTCGCAGTGAAAGGATATGAAGCATTTAGTATATTTTGTTTTATTAGATTCAAAATAAATCCGAGAGAAGCATAAGTGAATATTGAGAAAAGATGAAACGTTGTGATTTTTTAAATCAATTTTTTGGTCCAGCAAAAATTCGTATTAGAATAAAAAAATTTTATGTGAATTTTCAGGAGATATTGATATGATTCGAGATTATTTTCAAATAGTTTCCATTTTCTTCATGCTTTTTTGATTTTTGCAGGGGATCTTGTCTCATATATTGGTAATACATTTTATGTGCTTGATCCCGTTTTATTTGAGATACTGTTACTTTTATACCTTTTTGCTGCAAAATTATAATTCAAAACTACTTTTCATTCTAAAATTTCAGAATCATTTGGAATTATTTGCACTTATGTCAAAATGATTAATACTTCGAATAAATGCTTTGTAACTAGTTGAAGCTTGTAATAAATAACTAAAATTAACTAAAAATTTGCACCTTTAAAATTAATCGGATTTCTTTTGAAAAAAAATTCGAAATTTTTATTCAAATAATTGCTCCATAAATTTCATCTCAATGATTTCATATTTACAATAGACGATTGATCAGGTCGTACTGACTAAAATTTGCAAAAAGTGCTTGTTCCACATCCTAAAATTTTAATTTCTTCACTATTTCTTTCAAAAGTTCTTGTAAAAATTTTAATGGAGTGGTGAAATACAAATAAAAAATCCTCATGCTCTTTTAGTCTTAAAACTTAAATACCAGTAGACTTAATTGAATGGCATATTTCTGAGACATACCAAAGCGACATCAAGACGTCGCATTTTGATCACATATAAGCCCTATGTTCTCAGGTATATTTACTGGAATAGAATAGCACAATCAATAAACTGAAATAAATTAATAATTTATGGTATTATATGAAGTTGCCGACGAAAGAAATCGTAATATTCAAAAATCATGTATATCTTTCAATAAATATTGATAGCTTTAAATTTCTACATTCATTTTATCAACTGTCAGATAGTAGAAAAGTTCATCGTTGCCTGAAGCACATAATTTATTATCTTTAAATTATCAAACCTTCCTATTTGTTATAACTAAAATGACAGTTCCATAATTCGACAGGAATTTGGATTTTTCAATGAAATCAAGAATTGAGATCGATAAAAATCAATCACGGCACAGGTTTAAACGTACTGCTTAGATAATTGTATCAGAATTCTTAAGATCAAAAAACTCCCAATGTTGACGCAATAGCAAACTCCCAATATTTATTTTGCTATTGCATTTTTGTTTCCATCATATATTTAAAGTGATTCAATGATTTAGAAAACGGCTAGCATGATAGGGAATAATTTCGTTTAAAAATCATGTGAAAATGAAATTGGTATTTTTGGGAAGAATAAAAGAAAGCTGATCCGACGGAGGAGCAAATGTACGGCAATGAACAAATTTCTAAATTCTATTCTAAAACAAGTGTTAAAGTCAGATTCGGAAAAAATCATGCAAGCTTAAGAAAGCATTGCAAAAAAATTTTTAATAGATTAAACAAGTTTTTAGTTATTTGTATAATTGTTATTGTTTGCATTAAAGGAATCGAGTTCAAATTATTTCGTCACATTTTAAGCAATGCGATCATTAGTCAAATCAGGTGACACTGGAAGAATCGTATTTTTTGCGACAGCAGCAAGAAATAAAGAAATTTATATTTTCGCAGCTAATTACTTGCAAACACTAAATTGGAAAGAAGATGGCGATCTAATGAAATAAATCGTTTTACAACAAAGCCAATGCACACGAACATTTAGCAAGCTTCTATGAAGCCTGTGCACAGGTTGTTTATCTACTTACCTAACTTAAATAAATTGTTGCCACATCTAAAGAAATATGCACAAGCATTTACTTTAAATTATAAATCTTTTCGAAGATTGAGATTTTATGAAAATAGTAGACAGAAAGTTCCCAAAAAGATAAAGAGTATTCACTAATAATCAAAAACAGTAATGAGAAATATTGAAAAGGCAAAATTGAATTATTTGGAATATGCAATTTTGTACAGTGTTAAAGATTGAGAAATTTGGTCAAAATCTGTATCTTTTTTCATATTTATATCTATTTATAAAGTGGAAAATTCGCTAATAGCAGAAATAAAGTGATCTGATTATTTTGAAAAGCACACTTTAAAATGAAAACAATGTAAATTGTAGCAATTAATAAGAAATAAAAGCAGACTAGTTTCATTTCAGGTCGAAATTGATGATTATAGTGACTATAATGAGGCTCTTAATGAAACGTTACGTTGTATTAAGAAAAATAATAGTTAAAATGAAAAATAATAGTTAAAATGAATATTTAACGGAAAAACAAGCCTAATTACATCAAGCTATTGGAAACATTAGAGAATCCATACAAAAAACGTGAAAATTCAATATTTTTTTTTTAAGTTTTCAATAAAAATTTAAGCAGTCGAATGGTTTTAGCTTTATCCATGTGGAAATCATGCGACATCTATATAATATTCAAAATTCATATTTTTAGTGTTTACGAATTGGATTCCACCGATGCAATCCAACAATTAGAAGCACTTGCAGATGACAAGGAAGCCTGTAAAAATATCCGGCTTGGAGATATCTATGCTGTGATGATTATGCACAATGTCCATAAGACAAACTACAGAAAAGTTTCTACTTGAATTTTAAGAAATTCAGATAACCATTGTTTTTTTTTTTTCGGTTTAGAAACTCAGAAGAATGGATAGTTTGTTGAGTTTCTCTATTAATTTCATTAAGTTTCAGGCTTATTCATTAATACAGAAACTTAAAGAACGTGAGCCATATATCGAGCTGAATCGTTTTGTGAGCAAAGAAATGCAAGACGTCATTTGTGATGAACTTAAATTGCCACATTTCACAAATAATGAGAAAATTGGATCGGAATCCAGTGAAGATCAGCGACTTGATGATGAAGTGGATTATAGTTACGCAATGAAGAGACATATTCAACGGGAAAATAAAGCTTTCGATGAAAAGAACTTTGAATGAAACTTAAATTTAATAAAAATTTTATGATTTGGACATGTTTTTCTTTTTTTTTTTTCTTGCAATAATAAATAGAAATATTTCCAATTTCAAGGAAAAAAATCATTTGAGCTCCTTGGCATATTTCTGTTATTTTCGTTTTTTTCTTTCAGGCAGGTTCCTTTTCCAATGTTTTTGTCTTCCTGGAATTTTAATGAACATTTAATCTTACGTCAAACTATTAGACCGATGCATGAAAAACATATGTGCTTTCAGACATCAGTTTCAAATTACTATGGTTTTTTTAATGCATTTTTATTGCTCAAAATAAAAATTCTAATAAATAATAGTTTTTACCATGAAAAATAGGTTTGTTTATTCATGTAATATATGAATCTGTCAAAAGATGAAAAAAATGATCCAAAAGTCTGCAAAGTTTCATCTTTTCTCAATATACAAGTATGTTGCTCCCTGATCTATCCTGAATCTGCTGAAGCAAAAATACCCTAACATTTTGTCATTCCCCTACTGTGACGAAATAATTGATTCAATTTAACTTCATTTTAGAATTCCACAAACAAATACCGGTTCACTTGCATTGAGGTTATTTCCATATTCCCAGAAATGTACTCAAATGATTTTATATTAATAATTAAGAAAAATATGAAAAAAAAATTTAAAAAAAATTAGGTTTCCAGGAGAAAATCACCAGAATGTTTATTCATGCAAAATAATAATTTTCTTTTTTTAACTTGGAAATACTTAATTTTAATTTTTTATTTAAACATTTGATTTTGATTTTTTTTTTCGTGGAAACATTTAATCTTAGTTTTTGATTCTCTTAAAATGAATTTCATCCAGGTGAAGTGCATGTTAAGGAAATACAAAAAAAAAAAAATTAAATTTTCTGCTCAATAATAGTTTTCTTGCTCAACTCGATGAGAACTATTTACATTGTCGATTTATCTGTTTATATATAAGATATGCATTTTAATTGGTTTAGAAATTTAGACTTCTGAAAAGTAACCAATGTATAAGTTTCGTGACTCTTCTTTGAATTCATTGAACTTATTTTTTTCAATTTCTAAGCATCGATTCATTTAATTTCACTTTATTGAGCTCATTTCTTCCATTTTTCATTTCCATTACTGTAAAATGTTCTCCGAAATTCAGTGGGTGTTTCCATATTTCATTACTTATAAACATTTTTGTCTTTAACTGGATATTTTAAAATTCAAATCAAAATTGTGCAATATAATATATTTAATACTCTTTCCCAGTATTTGATTTCCAATGAACTAGACCTAGCAATTTTGAAATCCATAAGTACCTTAAGTGTAGTTATTGTCCAAAAATCATATATGCGTATTTTAATATTATAGGAATTTAATATTAAAAATTTTTCGATTTCATTTGGTTTCTAATTGAAAATTTTCTACCTTAAAGCAACTTAATCAAGCGCGGTGTTATAGAATCCCGAATAATTGATAAATGCGGAAATTTTTCAGGAATATTTTTCTTCCACATTACTGACCTACTTCAGGAGATATTAGTTGTCTTGCAGATAAGATTATCAGTTGCAATACTGTAAAGTATTGCATATGATAACATGGAGGTAAACAATCCCCTTTGTGGTATACTGAAAATGTTATAAATTGTGCCATAGTTGAAAGTATGACCCCTTTATATTAAAGTTTATATTTTTTTGTGAATTATCTCTTTTTGCGTCATAAATTAATGTATTGTGAACTGTACAGAGTTCACATGCAATGAACAACATCACAGAGTTCTTATCTGTAGGAATTCATTCATGCAGTCCTTTGCTCTGATTAGTATTCGATGCATTTTTCCACTTCTCAATACCAGTAACCCACAGATAACTTTCTTGCTATTTAAAGGAAATTCAAATTATCGGTTGTATTATCGACATTCACTAATTTATTGTGTATCGTAGTCGTGGCAAATAAAATTGATCATATCGAGGATTTCATTACATAACAAAATCACCTGTTCCTCAACAAAAAACCTTTCACAGACTACCTTCATGACATGATGAAATGTATGTTGAGGAAATCAAAAAAAATATGGAAATATTTGTTCTCTGGTAATATATCTTGATATTTCAATTTAAATAATTTTTGAAGCGATTAAGCGATAATTGGACTTTCGAGAAGTAATAAATTGTATAAATTTTATTGCACAAATGTTAAATTCATTGGGCTCATTTTTTCAATCTCACATTGCCATTACTTTAAATGTGTCTGAAATTCAACAAGTCTTTTCATTAAGTTTTTTATCATTTATAAATAATTTTGCACTTCTAATTGCGTCGTTGAATATTCTAAAATTCAAATCCATTCGGCTTTTATAACTGAGTAATATATTAAGTGTCATTCAGTTACTTTAAATATCAAATGGACTAAATTTAACAATTTTTTTTTTTTCATTTATTATTAGAATGGAATATCTAAAAGTTGTATGTGCGTATTTTAATATAAAAATATTTTAGCACCAAACGAAGACATTCAAATTCATTTGATATATAACTGAAAATTTCTTATCTTACAGAAATTTTATTGAGTGGGAGTACTGCAGAATTTCTAATAATTTATAAGTACAATATTCTATTCGAAAGGTTAAACTGTCATCATTATTAGCCTATTTTAGAAGATATTATTTACCTTGCAATACTGTACAATTTTGCCAATTCTTCAGTTGTTTTGAAGATTTCTGCTCTATTTCTCTTTCATATCAATGAATTTTGCTATTAACGAAACAACAACTGATGACATTGCTCTAAAAACTGGAAGCCATGTTTTGCACACATATGCTTATTTATTCGTCGGTATACTGGTCACATTGGTCAGCATTCTTCCCGCCTTTCCGCTTGTGAGAATGCGTAAAGAATTCAGGTGAACTAATATATCTCATAAAGATTCAGTGAAAATATGCATTGAACATATTTTGATGAACAATTTCATCAAAAAATCATCACCAAACAAGACATAAGCATTTCAAATATCAGTTCGAATATAGAAGATCATTCCAAGATAGTACATAGATTACATATGAGCAGATTGAATTGTTTCAGGGATCATTACACCATTCTTGCAGTTGCATTTTTTAACAGTGAATTAGCTGGAATCAGTGCGATATTATTGGGAATAAAAAGAACAATCATTTCTGCCGGTGTAGAACGATTTATCAATCATTGCGGATGTGTGCTAAATGTTTGTTTATTTTTTGAAAAACATAACGAAAATCATTCATTTTTTTTTTTTTTTTTTTTTTTTTTTTACAATTCAAAACCTTGAGAAATGCAGCAGAAACTTTCAGAGAAGAAAACACAAAAAAAGGAAGAAAAAAAATCTAAACAAATCTACTATATCAAAATAGAGAAAGTATTTAAAGTGATCCATTAATGATGTTTAGAATTGTTGAAAGCATTAAAATAAAATAGATAATAAATCAATTATTAGTAAAGAAATATGCGATTTTAATACAATCAATTCAAACAATAATCAGAATTATGATACTACGAATTCAACAAATAAAATTCCAGGTGCCCACTCTTCTTCTAATGTCATATCTTCTGAATGGAACGAGTTTGTTAATGAACAGCGTGGAAAGACTTTGTGTTGTAACATTCCCATTATATTATTATATTCATAGTAGACGGATAAGCTATTCATTAATTGCTGTGCAATATGTAATTACTATCATTATGATCGCTTCTACAGTTGTTGCAAGTTTAATTGAACCGACTCGACGCATTTCGAATTTCTGCTGGTAAGTAATATAAGTTAGAACAAATAATCATAAACAATCATTTTAACAAGTCAAAACGAATAATCATTGCTTAAAACAAATCATCATTTTACTCCTAAACTTTCTTTGTCATCTTGGTTGTTGTATCAGATATTTTCCAAAATAAGACAATGAAATTGGGGGCATAATAATACTTACTGTTTTCTTTATTTTCAAAATCTACGATGTGAAAACTATTGCAGGTTGCAACACGTATTTTCACCTCCTTTTTTTGTAGCATCATTGCTATTGACTTACATTGTTTCGTTGCTGAGTGTTGTTCTAATGATTATTGCTGTTATCATTTTAAGAAAGTACGATTTTAAAAATTTGTATTTTTAAAAATGAAACTATACCTTTTTAATTATATCATTCCCTGGTGTGGTCAATTGCTATCCCATACTATTCATTCTCTTACTTTTAAGCTGTTTAGTATCCTCCATTCAGCATGAAATTCTTGTGATTTTGGATGGAAATATGATTGTTTAACAATAGATTAACCAGTCGTATAACAAATCAAAAGTAATCCTATTATTTTCCTAATTTTACAAAAATGGGAAAAATTGGGAGGAATCAGATAGTTGTAATCCAATGATATCAGGATTTTTTGATATGTCTTTCGAGAGATCACAAGTAATAAATCAAACAGGCATGTTACAATATAAAACAAGCGTATCATAATTTTCCATATGACTTCACAGCTAGCGACAATGCTTCAAAATTAAAGTCAAATATTTAATCATATCATTAGAATACTATTCACAGGAAGTTCGGTTCGCAGTTTCTTTCAAATCACTCATGTAATCGCAATTTGACACAATTTCTCAAAAATCAAAAACGATACACCCAAACATCGCTCATCTCTTGTTGCTTTACATTTTGTATGTTTTTTAGTTCCGATTTTTTTTACATAATTCTGACGAAGACTAAATTATTTTGATGATAGCGAAAAATATCCGAGATTTTAGGATATAAGTTTCAAAAAGTCTTCAACATGCAGTGGACTAAGCAGTTGTGGGAAATATCGTGCCTGAACTTTTTGCATATCTAAGTAGTGAATTTTATCAATAATTTTCTATTTTTATTGCTTTATTTTATTAGTTTCATCTTTACAGTTTTTGTCGTGTTACCATCAATTGCGGAACAGATTAATCGGATGAAAACTTCTGTAGTGTCTGAAATCATTGTGATGTGTTGTGTTTATTTGCGTTTACTGAATTCCTGCAATTTGGTAATTGTATTTTTGTATCGTCAAAGAGATTTACGGCATGCTGCAATGCGATATATCAAAGATCAATTCTGTGGACGAAAAGATTATGTTCAATCAATCAAAACATGTCCAAACAATTAAATGTTTGATGAAAAAACAAAACAAATCATGCTATTTTTCTGATTTGAATTCAATTAGCTTGCTTACGTCGCTGAAATCGCGAGAATGAAAAAAGAAAACCAATCCAGTTAATTTGCTTACGTGATTCATTCGTTTTAAAACTGACGTTGCGTATTTGTTGTTGTTAATTGTGAAATCATTTTTTTTCCTTTTTTTGCCAATTAAGTCGGTGAACTTTAAAAAAGAACTCACCTTCATCATACGCTAACTACAAGCACATTCTTATCTGCTAACAAAGGCGAATACTTCTGAAACAACAAAGGAGCTTTCTTGCAGTCCAAAAATGGTAAAGAATCCTCCGTCCACGAAGAAGAGAGTCCTGAGCATGAAAATCATTTCAAAAGACAACCAAAACTTAGTCGGATGGTCCAGTTCTTGGATTTTCTTTTATTGAATAATCTTGTTTCCTTTTCTTCATATCATGTTCTCTTCATAAAAGTTGTCCCTTTTATATTATTGAAATTGTTTTGTTGAAATAACTGTTGTTGTTATATAATTGATGCGTTCGTTGATTATCATGAAATTTATTATAGTAAAGGTTAAAATTACTCAAGCTTGAGGTTCGTTTCCAAGTGAGTGAAGCAAAAGAATTGAAGAAAACCTGTGAGAACTGAAAACAGAATTCATTCCCACAATTTTTTCACGATCAGAAAGAAACAGCGACAGTTTATTATTAGTCAAAATTTGATCTCTATGATAAGTCTCTACGGTTTTGCTTATTTTTTTTTTCCAAAAGAAACCAGCTTGAGAGATTTTGAAAACAATTTCTCCGAACTTTGCATAGTGCAATACATTGATAAAAAAGAAAAATACTGTAAATTACCATACAAGAATTCAAATGCATTTTTATATTTCTGGACTGGTTGGCTGCTTATTCAGTAACTTCAATCAGTAAATTTATGCTAGAGTTTATTTTCTTTAATTTACTCAATTTGTCTATTTTAATTTTAAAATTTCTTGCTGATCATTCCGTAAAAATATTTTGATTCATCTTAATTGCAACAGTATTTTAAAATATTTAATTCACTGACAAGCTTTGAGCAATTATATACCATTAACCTTACTGGCCCTAAAATACTTTCGACTCTGAAATAAAAAAAATGCTGAAAATTATCATATTATCATACATCAATCAATCTCACGAAATTTCTCTTGCCATATCGTATTTTCATTTTTTCGGATTCGTGGCTACTTAGTCAGTAATTTCAGTCGAATGATTTATGCGTGACTTTATTTTTTTCTTTTACTTAACTTTCCATTTTAACTTTAAAACTTCTTAATAATCTTTCCAAAAATTTTTTGATTCATTTTTTTTTTTTTTTTTTTTTTTGCAATAGTGCTTCAAAATATTTAACTCGATGATATGTTTTCATTCAGTTATACAATGCTTTACTGAAGTATTTTCGACACTTAAATAACAAATGTCAACTTCATTTAAAGCACGAATTCTTCGTACAGAAGATTTTTTTGCATATTTTATACAAGACCTGCGAAGCTGGATTCAGATTTAGGTTACTGAGAAAAACAGATATCAAAGCAAGGTCGAAATATTATTAGTAGGAGCTTCATTACCGTAAAAATAGGAACAAAAAAAAAATGCTCTTGCTTGAAAAACTCAAAATCAAGATAGTAAAAAAAAAAAAAGAGAAATGAATTCCTTTTCACTTGGTAGCAAATAATTCACACGTTTTTTTTTTTTTTTCTTACGAATAGCAAGTTTACAACTGTCAGAATAAACCTTAAGTTTGAATTGCATAAAATATAGGAGAAATGATGATGCATATTTTACTGTAGGAAATATTTGGCAGACCTATTGCAGCAGTAAATGGGTGAGATAAAAACATTACATAAATAACAAAAGCAATTAAAGCTGAATAGCAAATGAAATTAGCCAATGGCATATTATCAATCAGTTCCTTATTGTTAAATTTTGTTGAAATTTTTTGAATAAAAATATTTCTCAAATGGCAATGTCAATTTTCAAAAAAAAATGAACTACCTCAATAAAATGGCTGCGAAATCGATTATAACTCATGGTTCAATTAAAAATATGACACTATATAAAGAGAGCTAAGCGATGCTAAATTCCGGGTAACCTGATGAAATAGTAGGAGAATAAGAGTCTGATATTTGGTTGCAATTTCTTCAAGTTTGTAAGGTACGCCAGCACCATAGGTAATATCATGCACTAAACCTTTTGCTTTTTCTAATATGATTAAGTCTTTGTATTATAGAAATATCTTAATACATGCAAACTTTTGATTTTTACGCTATAAATAACATATAGAAAATTTCATTATGGAATGGTAATATGAAGTAAATAACTCCTTTTGCGATATGTTAACATATTGTAAATTATGCTGTAGTTGACAAGTAGAAAGCATGATTCTTTTGCACTGAAGTTAGCAAATTGTGAATTAACTCTTCACAATCTATGTTAACTTGTTGTGGATTGTACTAAAGTTCACATGCAGTAAATTATTTCCTGTGAAAAGGTTTATATTTGAAGAGATTCATTCATACATTTATTCAGTTCTTTGCTCTGATTTTTAGTTTCGAAAATGGAGCTTTCCAGACTTCATCAAACTCTATCAATTACCAATACCAATAATCCAAAGATAATTTTCTTATTGTCAAAACGAAGTTCAAATTATCGGTTGTATTATCGATATTAATCAATTCATTTGCGTATCGTAGTTGCAGTACATAAAATTCATCATATCAAGGAATTCATTACATAACAAAGTCATCTATGAATTCCAATCCTCAACAAAAAATCTTTCAAAAATCACCTTCACGATATAAATGAAATACATATTGAGGAAACCAAAAAAATACGGACCTTTCCATCTACTGGCAATGTTTCTTAATCAACTTGGATATTTCATCTTAAATAATTTCTGAAGCAATGAATAAGCGATAATTAGTTACACTGCCGATTTTATCTGTTCCTACATAAAACAAACACTTCAATTTATTCAGAAATTTAAACTTTCGGGAAGTGAGAAACTGTATAAATTTTGCGACAAAATTTTCAATTCATTAAGCTTCAATTCATCGCTTTTTTAAGAGACAAAAAAACAATAATTAGTTATATAACAATTCTATCCATTTTCGCATATCTTATGTATTCTAATTGGTTCTATTAATTTAGACTTTTGAAAAGTAATAAACACTTCAATTCAGTAAGTGCAATTTTCCAATTTTACATTGCCATTAGTGTTCCGTGCTTCCGTAAGTGTTCCCGTTAAGTTTTTCAAAAATATTCAAAAATTTAAATCACTGTCAATTTTCTGATTGTGCATTATGTTTAATGACTTAGAGTAATCTCAAATTTCAAGCGAGCTAAATTTAACAATCTTAATATTTACAATTAAAATGGAATGCCTAAGAGTTAGGTGCACGTCATTCAGTGTGTAAGTGGAAATTTTCTATCTTAAGATAACTCAGTTAAGCAGAATATTGAAGAACCTCTAATTATTTATATGCGCGAAAATTTTTAGAAAGGTTTGGTTTTAGCATTTTTGGACTGTTTCAGGAGATATTATTTGCTTTGTAATTAAAATTCCCATGCGCAATATTATACGATTTTGCCAATTCTGTCAATTGTTTTAAAAGATTGTCCTATTTCACTTTTTCATACCAATGGAACCTGCCATTAACGAAACAACAATTGAAGATAACATTGTTGTAAACAATACAAACAATATTTTGCATATATATGCTTATTTGTTTGTTGGTACGCTGATCACATTGGTCAATATTCCCGTCTTTCCGCTTGTGATAATGCGTAAAGCACTCAGGTGATTTATATCATGAAGTTTCTGTGAAAATATGCATTGAACATATTTTGACCAAAAAATCACCAAACAAGACATAAGCATTTCAACCTGTCAGTTCAAATAAAGAAGATTATTCCAAAATAGTGCACATATAACACGTGAGAAAATTTAAATGTTTTAGAGGCCCTTTCGCAGTCCTTTTAGTTACATTCTTCAACAGTGAATTTACCGGGATCAGTGCTGTATTACTGGGAGTAAAGCGAACAATTGTTTCTTTTCGTGGAGAACGGCTCATCAGTCATCACGAATGTGTGCTGAATGTTGGTTTATATTTTGAAAAGCGAGAACCATTTATTTCATTTATTTATTTATTTATTTTTTCTTTGAATTCTTGAGAAATGCAGGAGAAAATTTCTTGTCACAAAGTATAAAAAAATGGGGGAGAAAAAAATAAAATCCTAGCAAATCCGCTAAAATAGGGAAAAGTATTTAAAATGATCCATTTTCTTAATGATGTTAAGAGTTATTGAAAACATTAAAATAAAATAGTTAACAAATATTCTATGTGATTTTAATACAATCAATTCAAACAATAATCAGAATTATGATACTACGAATTCAACAAATAAAATACCAGGTGCCCACTCTTCTTCTAATGTCATATCTTCTGAATGGAACGAGTTTGTTAATGAACAGCGTGGAAAGACTTTGTGTTGTAACATTCCCATTATATTATTATATTCATAGTAGACGGATAAGCTATTCATTAATTGCTGTGCAATATGTAATTACTATCATTATGATCGCTTCTACAGTTGTTGCAAGTTTAATTGAACCGACTCGACGCATTTCTAATTTCTGCTGGTAAGTAATATAAGTTAGAACAAATAATTATAAACAATCATTTTAACAAGTCAAAACGAATAATCATTGCTTAAAACAAATCATCGTTTTACTCCTAAACTTTCTTTGTCATCTTGGTTGTTGTATCAGATACCTTCCAAAATAAGACAGTGAAATTGGGGGCATAATAATACTTACTGTTTTCTTTATTTTCAAAATCTACGATGTGATAACTATTGCAGGTTGCAACACGTATTTTCACCTCCTTTTTCTGTAGCATCATTGCTGTTGACTTACATTGTTTCGTTGCTGAGTGTTGTTCTAATGATTATTGCTGTTGTCATTTTAAGAAAGTACGATTTTAAAAATTTCTATTTTTAAAAATGAAACTATACCTTTTTAATTATATCATTCTCTTACTTTTAAGCTGTTTAGTATCCTCCATTCAGCATGAAATTCTTGTGATTTTGGATGAAAATTTAATGGTGATATAATAATAGATTGACTAGCAGTAAAACAAATCGAGAGTAATCTCATTATTTTCCGAATTGTATAAGAACGGAGGAAATTGGGAGGAATAAGACAATTGCAATCCAGTGATATCAGAATTTTCTGATATATCTTTCGAGAGATTTCAAGTAATAACTCAAACAGACATGTTACAATATAAAACAAGCGTTATATTTATTTTCCATATAACTTTCACAGCAAGTGACAATGCGTCTAAATCAAAGTCAAATATGAATTGGATTTTAATCATATCATTATAATATTATTCAAAGGAAGTTCGGTTCGCAGTTTCTTTCAAATCACTCATGTAATCGCAATTTGACACAATTTCTCAAGAATCAAAAACGATACACCCAAACATCGCTCATCTCTTGTTGTTTTACATTTTGTATGTATTTGCATTCCGATTTCTCTAAACAATCTGACGAAGATTAAGTTATCTTGATGATAACGAAACATTTCTGAGATTCTAGGACATAAGTTTGATTTATGACTTCTTCAACATGCAATCGACTAAACAGTTGTGGGAAATATTGAGCTCAAACTTTTTGCTATCAAAGTAGTGAATTTTATCAATAATTTCCTATTTTTATTGCTTTATTTTGATAGTTTCTTTACAGTTTTTGTCGTGTTACCATCAATTGCGGAACAGATTAATCGGATGAAAACTTCTGTAGTGCCGCAAATCACTTTGATGTGTTGTGTTTATTTGCGTTTACTGAATTCCTGCAATTTGGTAATAATATTTTTGTATCGTCAAAGAGATTTACGGCATGCTGCAATGCGATGTCTCAAAAATCAATTCTGTGGACGGAAAAATCATGTAAAACCAATCAAAACTATTGGCTTTGGAAAATAAAGAAATCACGTCAGTTTATTGATTTGCTTATTATTAATTTGTATTTGATCTCTATAATAAGTTTATACCACAAAGTAGTACCATTTTTAATAAAATCGGCATGAGGGTTTTTGAAAATAAATTTTTTAGACTTTGAATGATGCAGCATATTATGCATGTCACTCAAAAATAGTACTTCATGTACTTTTCAAGATTACAAAGTTGAAAAATAATTCAGCCATCAGTTGGGAAGTTATAAAAAAAAATTATGAGAAATTACCACATGATAATTAATGTCATATTTTCATGATTTTGGATTCGTTGGTTGTTTATTCAATAACTTGAGCAGTTAATTTCTGCGAGATTTATATTCTTTATTTACTCAATTTGTCTATTTTAACTCTAAAACTTTTTACTAATCTTTCCGTAAAAATGCTTTCAACCATTTTTATGGCAATAGCATTTTAAAATAATTAATGATTGACAAGCTTTGAGGCAATTATATAATGTTAACTTAGCTGACACAAAAGCACTTCCGGTTCTGAGACGAAAAAAAAATGCTGAACATTATCCTATTATCATTGTCGCTGAAATCGCGAGGATAAAAGAAGAAAATCAGTGATTTCCTTGTTTTAAATTTGACAGTGCATATTTGCTGTATGCGATTGTGAAGTCACTTTTTTTCTATCAAGTTAATGAGCTTTGAAAAAGCTCTCTTTCATCTTGCACTAACCACAAACCCAATCTCATGCGCACTAAAGGCGTATGCTTCCGAGACAACAAAGGATCTTTCTTGTCTCTACAAAATGTTACCAGGATCCTCAATCCAAGAAGAAGATGAGGGTCCTGAGTACAAAAATCATTTCAACAAACAAGCAGCCATGTGCTCGGTCGGATGGTCCAGCTCGTGGTATATCAATTCTTCTTCTTTGCGTTACCCTATATTCCCTTTTTGTTTGTATTATAATTTCTTCATGAAAATTGTCCTTTGATATTGTTGAAATTGTATTGTTAATGTAATTGTTGTAATAACTGCTGCGTACGTTGATTAACAAATTAATCATAATAAAGGTTTAATTACCCAAGTTTGAGGTATGTTTCCAAGTATGTTTCCGATTGCTTACATAGAGGTTCAGTTATGCTGCCATCGTTAGTAAGAATAATATTACGTGTACCAGGCAAGCACATTACATAATAGTGACGGATGTAGAAAAGGCATTCCTACAAGTAGGTCTCCATAAGAAAGGTAACGATGTCACCAGATTCTTTTGGTAAGAAGATATCAGGAAAGAAACAATACTAGAAAATATTGTTATTTGCCGATTCAAAAGAGTGCCGTTTGGAATAATATCTCCCCATTTTTACTCTCTGCAGCTATACCATATCTGATTAACAGCAAAGCCTCAGTTATATCTGAAAAAGTAGTAAAGAATATCAACGTTGATAACGTAGTGCCATCAGCGGAGAGTGTAGAAGGAGGAATTAGAAAAGCGGATGAGGCAAAAGATCTGTTTGGAAAAACAAAAATGAATCTGAGAGAATTTTCTGCTAATTTCGATATCAACGAGGAAAACTATCGTAAGAAAGAAATAGGATTTATTACAAAATTCCTAGACATCAAATGAAACAGAAAGAAAGATCTATTTCAGTGGAAATAGAATATCACTGAGGAAAGTTTGCAATCAAAACGCGAGCCACTAAAATTTTCGGCCTCAATTTTTGATCCTCCAGGACTATCGTGTCCTGTAATAGTATTATGGAAGATGCTAGTGCAAAACTATGGTAAAGTGGCACTAATTGGAATGATAAATGAAATACAGAATAGATATCAATGTAAGAATCCTTCATAGATGCGCCAGAAATTTCAATACCTCAATGGGTTTCAAAAGAAAATCGCGACCTTCACGTTTTCCTAGACGCTTCGATAAGGGGAATAGGAGTGGCCGTAAGAAGAGAAAGTAATTTATTATCTAAAACCTTATTTGATCTATGGGAAATCAAGATTGGTTCCGAAGAAAAGGGAAATAATAAGTCTGCTACAATTCCACGATTAGAATTGTTGGTAGTAGCATTAGGGACAAGAATAATAGAGTTTTTAGGACAAGAAAATGCGGTAGAGAATGTATATCTATGGACCGATAGTGTCTGTGCAATACAATGGATAAAGAAAACCCCCTATAGGGTCAAGATATATTACCAAAAGAATAACTGAAATAAAAGGAGTCAAAGGTATCATGTTTCATCATGTTAAATTAGCCGATAATCCTGCTGATCTAGCTTCTCGTGGAGTGCTACCAAAAGTACTGAAAGATAGTTCGTAATGGTGAAATGGGCCAATTTGGATGGTTTATCCACTAGAAAGACGGCCAAGAGAAGAATTTGGCGAAGAAATTCAAGAAAGGATTTATATGGCACTAGGACTGACGATCTACACGGAAATATTATCTGTAACAACGATGACAACGTAAACGAAAACGATTTTCTTCATTACAGAAATTAATCCGGACCATTTTATTTGTCATGAGATTGTCATGACATTGATTGCTATATGATAATATGATAATTTTCAGCATTTTTTTTTCGTTTCAGAACCGGAAGTGCTTTTGTGTCAGCTAAGTTAACATTATATAATTGCCTCAAAGCTTGTCAATCATTAATTATTTTAAAATACTGTTGCAGTAAAGATGAATCAAAACATTTTTTCGAAAAAAAAGTGAGAAATTTCAAAGTTAAAATAGACAAATTGAATAAATAAAGAATATAAATCTCGCCTAAATCAACTGCTCAAGTTACTGAATAAACAACCAACGAATCCAAAATCATGAAAATATGACAGTTATTCTTTTATGGTAATTTCTGACAATTTTTTTTTTTATAACTTTCCAACTAATGGCTGAATTATTTTGCAATTTTGTAATCTTAAAAAGTACATGGAGCATTATTTTTGAGTGATTTACATGATGTGCTGCATCATTCAAAGTCTAAAAAATTTATTTTCAAAAACCCTCATGCCGATTTTATTAAAAATGATAATACTTTGTTGCACAAACTTATCATACAGATCAAATACAGATTAATAATAAGCAACTCAATAAACTGACGTGATTTCTTTATTTTCCAAAGCCAATAGTTTTGATTGGTTTTACATGATTTTTCCGTCCACAGAATTGATTTTTGAGACATCGCATTGCAGCATGCCGTAAATCTTTTTGACGATACAAAAATATTATTACCAAATTGCAGGAATTCAGTAAACGCAAATAAACACAACACATCAAAGTGATTTGCGGCACTACAGAAGTTTTCATCCGATTAATCTGTTCCGCAATTGATGGTAACACGACGAATACTGTAAAAATAAAACAATAAAATGAAGCAAAAAAAAAAAAAATTATTAAAAATTCGCTACTAAATACGCTAAAAGTTTAAGAACGATATTTCCCACAACTGCTTAGTCCACTGCATGTTGAAGACTTTTTGAAACTTATATCCTAAAATCTCGGATATTTTTCGCTATCATCAAAATAATTTAGTCTTCGTCAGAATTATGTAAAAAAAATCGGAACTAAAAAACATACAAAATGTAAAACAACAAGAGATGAGCGATGTTTGGGTGTATCGTTTTTGATTCTTGAGAAATTGTGTCAAATTGCGATTACATGAGTGATTTGAAAGAAACTGCGAACCGAACTTCCTGTGAATAGTATTCTAATGATATGATTAAATATTTGACTTTAATTTTGAAGCATTGTCGCTAGCTGTGAAGTCATATGGAAAATTATGATACGCTTGTTTTATATTGTAACATGTCTGTTTGAGTTATTACTTGTAATCTCTCGAAAGATATATCAGAAAATTCTGATATCACTGGATTGCAATTGTCTTATTCCTCCCAATTTCCTCCGTTCTTATACAATTCGGAAAATAATGAGATTACTCTCGATTTGTTTTACTGCTAGTCAATCTATTATTATATCACCATTAAATTTTCATCCAAAATCACAAGAATTTCATGCTGAATGGAGGATACTAAACAGCTTAAAAGTAAGAGAATGATATAATTAAAAAGGTATAGTTTCATTTTTAAAAATAGAAATTTTTAAAATCGTACTTTCTTAAAATGACAACAGCAATAATCATTAGAACAACACTCAGCAACGAAACAATGTAAGTCAACAGCAATGATGCTACAGAAAAAGGAGGTGAAAATACGTGTTGCAACCTGCAATAGTTATCACATCGTAGATTTTGAAAATAAAGAAAACAGTAAGTATTATTATGCCCCCAATTTCACTGTCTTATTTTGGAAGGTATCTGATACAACAACCAAGATGACAAAGAAAGTTTAGGAGTAAAATGATGATTTGTTTTAAGCAATGATTATTCGTTTTGACTTGTTAAAATGATTGTTTATGATTATTTTTTCTAACTTATATTACTTACCAGCAGAAATTAGAAATGCGTCGAGTCGGTTCAATTAAACTTGCAACAACTGTAGAAGCGATCATAATGATAGTAATTACATATTGCACAGCAATTAATGAATAGCTTATCCGTCTACTATGAATATAATAATATAATGGGAATGTTACAACACAAAGTCTTTCCACGCTGTTCATTAACAAACTCGTTCCATTCAGAAGATATGACATTAGAAGAAGAGTGGGCACCTGGAATTTTATTTGTTGAATTCGTAGTATCATAATTCTGATTATTGTCCGAATCGACTACATAAAAATCATTTTTTTTTTTTTTTAATGACGAAGGATTTGTTACTATTTTATTTCAATGCTTCCAAAACTCTAAACATTGTTAAGAAAATGGACCACTTATATAACTTTTATAGTTTTCTCTATTTTGTGTAATACATTTATTTAGATTCATTTTTTCTTTCCTCTTTTTCCTCCCTGATTATTTCTGCTACATTTCTCAAGGTTTCGAATTACAAAGATGAATGATTTTCATTAATAAACAAACATTCAGCACACATTCATCATGATCAATAAGTCGTTCTTCTCCAACAAAAACGATTGTTCGTTTTACTCCCAATAATATCGCAATGATCCCGATTAATTCACTGTTCAAGAATGTAACCGCAAGAATCGCAGAAGAATCTCTGAAAACTTTGAATTTGCTTATATGTTATCGGTGGACTGTTTTGGATTGAATTTTTCATATTCGAACTGATAATTTCAAATGCTTATGTCTTGTCTGGCAATGATTTTTTGATGAAACTATTCATCAAAATATGTTCAGTGTATATCTTCACAATATTTTTTATGAGATAAATCAATTGACCTGAGTGTTTTACGTATTATCATAAGCGGAAAAGCAGGTATGCTGATCAATGTGAGCACTATACCGATAAACAAATAAGCATATTTTTCCATAATGAAGCTGACAACTTCTGGCAATAATCTTTCAATGTTTACGACGATATTCGCATCTTCAGCTGTATCGTTAATAGCAAAATTCATTGATATGAAAGAGCGAGCAAGCAGAAGTTTTCAAAACAAGTGAGAAATTAGGAAAACTGTTCAGTACGATAATCTTATCTGCAAGACAGATAATATCTTTTGAAATAGGCTAGTAATGATTGAAACTAAAATTTCCTTGCAAATTTTTGCACTTATAAATTATTAGAGATTTTTCAACACGCCATTTAATAAAATTCCCATAAAATAAAAAATTTCCAATTATATATCAACTAAATTTGAATTCTTCGTTTAATGCTAAAACATTTTTATATTAAAGCACGCACATACAACTTTCAGATATTCCACTTCAATTATAAATATTGAAATCGCTAAATTTAGTTCATTTGAATTCTAAAGTTACTGAAGAACATTAAATATATTATCCAGTTATAAAATATGAATTTTAGAATATCCATTGATGTAATTTGAAAATGCAAAATTATTTATAAATAATGAAAAACTTAGGGAAAGGCTTGCTAAATTGCAGGAAAATTTCAAATAATGGCAATGTGAGATTGAAAAAATGAGCTCAATGAATTTAATAGTTGTGTGACAAAATTTATACAATTTATTACTTCTCGAAAGTTTAGATTTCTGAGCAAATTAAAATGTATATTATACGGCAACCAGTTAACGCTTAATCGCTTCAAAAATTATTTAAATTGAAATATCAAGATATATTACCAGAGAACAAATATTTCCATATTTTTTTTGATTTCCTCAACATACATTTCATCATGTCATGAAGGTAGTCTGTGAAAGGTTTTTTGTTGAGGAACAGGTGATTTTGTTATGTAATGAAATCCTCGATATGATCAATTTTATTTGCCACGACTACGATACACAATAAATTAGTGAATGTCGATAATACAACCGATAATTTGAATTTCCTTTAAATAGCAAGAAAGTTATCTGTGGGTTACTGGTATTGAGAAGTGGAAAAATGCATCGAATACTAATCAGAGCAAAGGACTGCATGAATGAATTCCTGCAGATAAGAACTCTGTGATGTTGTTCATTGCATGTGAACTCTGTACAGTTCACAATACATTAATTTATGACGCAAAAAGAGATAATTCACAAAAAAATATAAACTTTAATATAAAGGGGTCATACTTTCAACTATGGCACAATTTATAACATTTTCAGTATACCACAAAGGGGATTGTTTACCTCCATGTTATCATATGCAATACTTTACAGTATTGCAACTGATAATCTTATCTGCAAGACAACTAATATCTCCTGAAGTAGGTCAGTAATGTGGAAGAAAAATATTCCTGAAAAATTTCCGCATTTATCAATTATTCGGGATTCTATAACACCGCGCTTGATTAAGTTGCTTTAAGGTAGAAAATTTTCAATTAGAAACCAAATGAAATCGAAAAATTTTTAATATTAAATTCCTATAATATTAAAATACGCATATATGATTTTTGGACAATAACTACACTTAAGGTACTTATGGATTTCAAAATTGCTAGGTCTAGTTCATTGGTAATCAAATGCTGGGAAAGAGTATTAAATATATTATATTGCACAATTTTGATTTGAATTTTAAAATATCCAGTTAAAGACAAAAATGTTTATAAGTAATGAAATATGGAAACACCCACTGAATTTCGGAGAACATTTTACAGTAATGGAAATGAAAAATGGAAGAAATGAGCTCAATAAAGTGAAATTAAATGAATCGATGCTTAGAAATTGAAAAAAATAAGTTCAATGAATTCAAAGAAGAGTCACGAAACTTATACATTGGTTACTTTTCAGAAGTCTAAATTTCTAAACCAATTAAAATGCATATCTTATATATAAACAGATAAATCGACAATGTAAATAGTTCTCATCGAGTTGAGCAAGAAAACTATTATTGAGCAGAAAATTTAATTTTTTTTTTTTTGTATTTCCTTAACATGCACTTCACCTGGATGAAATTCATTTTAAGAGGATCAAAAACTAAGATTAAATGTTTCCACGAAAAAAAAAATCAAAATCAAATGTTTAAATAAAAAATTAAAATTAAGTATTTCCAAGTTAAAAAAAGAAAATTATTATTTTGCATGAATAAACATTCTGGTGATTTTCTCCTGGAAACCTAATTTTTTTTAAATTTTTTTTTCATATTTTTCTTAATTATTAACATAAAATCATTTGAGTACATTTCTGGGAATATGGAAATAACCTCAATGCAAGTGAACCGGTATTTGTTTGTGGAATTGTAAAATGAAGTTAAATTGAATCAATTATTTCGTCACAGTAGGGGAATGACAAAATGTTAGGGTATTTTTGCTTCAGCAGATTCAGGATAGATCAGGGAGCAACATGCTTGTATATTGAGAAAAGATGAAACTTTGCAGACTTTTGGATCATTTTTTTCATCTTTTGACAGATTCATATATTACATGAATAAACAAACCTATTTTTCATGGTAAAAACTATTATTTATTAGAATTTTTATTTTGAGCAATAAAAATGCATTAAAAAAACCATAGTAATTTGAAACTGATGTCTGAAAGCACATATGTTTTTCATGCATCGGTCTAATAGTTTGACGTAAGATTAAATGTTCATTAAAATTCCAGGAAGACAAAAACATTGGAAAAGGAACCTGCCTGAAAGAAAAAAACGAAAATAACAGAAATATGCCAAGGAGCTCAAATGATTTTTTTCCTTGAAATTGGAAATATTTCTATTTATTATTGCAAGAAAAAAAAAAAAGAAAAACATGTCCAAATCATAAAATTTTTATTAAATTTAAGTTTTATTCGAAGTTCTTTTCATCGAAAGCTTTATTTTCCCGTTGAATATGTCTCTTCATTGCGTAACTATAATCCACTTCATCATCAAGTCGCTGATCTTCACTGGATTCCGATCCAATTTTCTCATTATTTGTGAAATGTGGCAATTTAAGTTCATCACAAATGACGTCTTGCATTTCTTTGCTCACAAAACGATTCAGCTCGAGATATGGCTCACGTTCTTTAAGTTTCTGTATTAATGAATAAGCCTGAAACTTAATGAAATTAATAGAGAAACTCAACAAACTATCCATTCTTCTGAGTTTCTAAACCGAAAAAAAAAAAAACAATGGTTATCTGAATTTCTTAAAATTCAAGTAGAAACTTTTCTGTAGTTTGTCTTATGGACATTGTGCATAATCATCACAGCATAGATATCTCCAAGCCGGATATTTTTACAGGCTTCCTTGTCATCTGCAAATGCTTCTAATTGTTGGATTGCATCGGTGGAATCCAATTCGTAAACACTAAAAATATGAATTTTGAATATTATATAGATGTCGCATAATTTCCACATAAAGCTAAAACCAATCGACTGCTTAAATTTCTATTGAAATCTTAAAAAAATATTAAATTTTCACGTTCTAATTTGAATGAATTCTCTAATATTTCCAATAGCTTGATGTAATTCGGCTTGTTTTTCCATTAAATATTCTTCGTTTTTAGGATTATTTTGCAATGCTTTCATAATACAACGTAACGCTTCATTAAGTGCATCAACAGCCTTATTATAATCACGATAATCATCAATTTCGACCTGAAATGAAACTAACTTGCTTTTTTCCCTTGTTCATTGTCACGATCTACATTGTTTTCATTTTAAAATTGATCTTCCAAAATAATCAATATCTCTTCTTAATAATTATTTCTGTTATTAGCAAATTTTTCACTTTATAAATAGATATAAATATGAAAAAAGATACATATCTTGACCAAATTTCTTAATCTTTATCAGTGTACAGAATTGCATATTCCAAATAACTCAATTTTGCCTTTTCAGTATTTCTCATTTCAGTTTTTGATTAATGCAGTGAATACTCTTTATCTTTTTTGGTTTAACTGAAAAGAACTTTCTGTCTACTATTTTCATAAAATCTCAGCCTACGAAAAGATTTATAATTTAAAGTAAATGCTTGTGCATATTTTTTTAGATCTGGCAATTTATTCAAGTTTGGTAAGTAGAAAACAAATAACCTGTGCACAGGCTTCATAGAAGCTTGCTAAATGTTCGTGTGCATTGGCTTTGTTGTAAAACGATTCGATTTGTTTCATTAGATCGCCATCTTCTTTCCAATTTAATGTTTGCAAGTAATTAGCTGCTAAAATATAAATTTCTTTATTTCTTGCTGCTGTCGCAAAAAACACAATTCTTCCAGTGTCACCTGATTTGACTAATGATCGCATTGCCTGAAATGTGACGAAATAATTTGAACTTAATCATTTGAATGCAAACAATAACAACTATACAAACAACTAAAAATTTGTTCAATTTATTATTCGTCAAAAATTGTTTCGATAATGCTTTCTTAAGCTTGTATGATCAGTTTCCGAATTTTACAGGCTTCACAGAATTAATTCACAAAAAAATGTTTTGGAATGGAGGGGAATTTAGAAATTCGAAATTAAATTCTGCACTTCCTGGAAGAAGATTCTTATGCTAGAAAATCGTTCATTGTTTTGGATTCGAGAAAGAAAAAACTCTCAATTCTCAACAACTGAAAACTTTAGCTGTGACATATAAATAACAAGTAATATTATATTGTAGAACTTAAACTCAAAAAACAGATTATGTTAATATAAGAGCAATTATTGGGAATTTATCATTTTTGAAGTGAATAAAAAGAATCAACCTCCAACTTATTTCCAGCTTGCGTATACTTTTTTGCTGCAAAATGATAATTCCGCTGTTGTACGCAACATTCGGCTATTAATTCCAGGAGCTTTATCCGATCAGCTTCATTCGACATATCTCCTAAATCATAGAAATGTAATTTCAGCTATCACAATCTCTTTGGTTCATACAAAACTACATTTTGATTTAAAACTTCTAACTTACTTGGAATCATTACCTAATTATTTAAAATTGATTAAAAGTTTAATCAAATAATTAGCTGAAATCCGCATTAAATGACCAAAATTAATCAAAAATCTATCTTTTCAAAATGAATTAGGATTATATTACAAGAAATTCAACATTAGTTCGAAATTTTTATTCAAATAACTGTTACCTTTCGGTGGTGTTAATGCTTCCGCTAATGCTTCGCTCATTGGAACATTCCTTTGTTTGCAGAGATCAATCGCCTCCGAATACTGAAAAATTACTATTTAAGAAATTAAAGTAACTTATTAACTTATAAAAAATGAAATAAAATTTGATAAATTATACTAAAAATTTTGAATCTAATTTTTAGTCTCTCATAAATTTCTGGATTTTTTCTCAAAGATTTACTTATAATTGATAATAATTTATACATATACCTTTTTTGCATAAGCTAAAAGCTGGACAGCTCTATTATATTGCTGATTATTTTTGAAAAATTCCGCAGCTCGTTCAAGTACTCGTGGATCTGAATTTTCATCCAGCTCATTAGTAATTAAATCTAAAGCACTAAATTGCTCTGTACGAAATGCCAGATCAAGAGCACGACTGATCATACCGGCCTGAAAAATTTGAATTTTTTTTCTACATTTTAAATTTACCAAACATCAAAACATTGAAAAAAAATTAAAATATAATACAAATAGATTGAATTTTAAATTGTTCTATGAATTTTGAAAACATAAATATTTTAGATTAAATCAAAATTTTAATACTGTAGAAATTATTTGCTAAACTTTATCTACCTTATGATATAACATAACAGCTTTATCAGCTTGTCCAGATATATTTTCATAATATTGTGCCGCTTCAACTAATTCATTTCCACCAGCCATTAAAGCTAGATTAGCAATTTTATCTTGCATATTATACTCCTACAAAAATTATATGATAATTAATTTTTATCCAGCCAGTTTCAATTTAATTTATTTTATCAAAAACTAACTTTTCAATAATAAATATTTCATACAAAAAGTGTTAGGATATTAATGCTAATTAAAATATTAGGAATATTAATGCCAAATTTATTTCACAGACTACTTAATTTCATATGTAATTTAATAAGTGTAGTGTAAATTTTAAGTTAATAGAACAAATAAGAAATACTAAGTACTCTAGCAAGGCGTAACGCATTGCTGTATGCATGTGCTTTTGTGAAGAAAGTTACCGCCATATTTGGATCACCATGTGTTTCAAAATATCGTCCTAAATGATAGCAAGATGCCTTATCATCACTACTATTAGCTATTTCAACTGCCTGCAAATAATTTATGATGAAATGATGCTATAAAAAATTATCCGAGGGCATGAAAATGAAAAATGACTTCAAGAATTTACCAAAGATTCTACGAAGTAAAATCTTAATAATTTTCGGGTACAAGTAATCCGGGATGAAATAATGCTTACAAAAAACATACACATATATCCAAGGATAAACTCATTTACGTGAATTTGCTGGAAATTCTAAGGAATGAATCCTAATAACTTTCGGACTTCTTAATTTGTGATTCATTCAAAATTATTAGATTTTTTTTTTTTTTTGCTTCATTTAACACACTTTTTTTTTTTGCTTAGTATACTTTTTTCATATTATGGCGGATTTTTTTTATAAAATTCTAAAATTTAAATTGCAATTTTGAAGCAAATTTATGCTTCTGATTTAAAGTTAATTTGGATTCAACAAAAGAAATTTCTTTGTATTACTTACGTCATCTATATTGTTGCTACGACAAAGCAAGCGAACAACTGATAAATAATCTTTGGCATATTGATAATACAAACGTGCTGCTTTTACATCACCCTGACTTTCCATATATCGAGCCCACCACTTTTGTATACCTCTGTAGTATTTATATTGATTTAACTTCTTCTCATATAAATAAAATAAAAATTTGCATTTTTTTTTATAAACAAAAATGCAAATGTTCGCTGGATTAGAGAGATTAGATTCCTAAATCTCCGAAAATTCTTCATCGACAACAACAACAACAACAAAATTTTGACACAACGTTGCATTCGATTGGACGCATGTTTCTATATAATCCTTTTTTTTTTCTTTTTTTTGATAATATTTCTCTCTCTTTTCTATCCTTCTTTTTCCTATCGTTTTTCCATTTTGCCTCTTTGTCGTTCCTTTCTCCTGTTTGTTCTTACATTCTTATTCTCTCTTTATTCATGACCAAATGATCAAATGGCGGGAAAATGTTAACGAATCCTAGGGATATAATCGTGGTAAAGAAGGTTAAACAGTGCGATTCCTTTAAAAAAGCCGAAAGATGGTAAATAGCACCGCGATAATTATTGTAAACAAAGAATGCTAAAAGTCAAGTGGCGTGATATAGTTTCAAAAAGACGATAAACATGTTTACCGCCAAAACATTCCAATTCACAGACAAACAAAGTGAGTCAACTAATCAAGAGGCAAAACGATGGGGATCAGGTAAGGGAGAGGAGCTCTGAAAGGATTTGAGATAGAACAGGATTTGGAGTTGGTGTTCAGATTTAAGTTCTAGTGTTCAAATTCAAGAATTCTTGCATTAACTCAGCAATAGCAACATTTCGGAATTCAAAGCAACACAGCAGCAACAACAATCCGGCAATTCAGGTGAGTAATATTCTTATGAGCGGCGATGGGAAGAATAATCCAATGATCAATTTGATTCGATATTCTTTGATAATTGTTGATTTCAAAAAATTTACTCTTCCATCAATCAGTAAAATTTTCTCAACAGGATTCGCATCTCACACAAGACCGAAAACTTCTCCGACACTTATTGTTGACCTAGCCCAGTTACAAAAGCAAGAAAAAGCAATCCCTAATCCAACAAGATTACAATTCAAATTACAATTTGATCAGATCTTTTTTCATTTTCCACTTGGCCAGATTAAGCCAGAGCAACACGTATATATAAAAAGTATATAAAAACATGACCATATTCGTAGTTGTTCCAAAATTTCAATGCATTCGGTAAGGACTTTTGAAAATTTAATATTCTGAACAAACGAACATTTACATTTTTATTAATATAAATTAGTTGTCACGAAAACTCTGGCCGGTCCAGCTAATCACACTAAAAAAAATGTTAATGATAATGATTACTGATAAATTTAAATCGTTTTATTGAGTTCGATTGAAATATCCAATTTTTGCTCTTTTTTTTTCTATAACATTAATTTAAATATAATTATGCAAACTTACGAGTCTTTCGTTTTCTTTACATATACTTCAAGCTTTTTAGGATGCTCAAATAGCATTCGTGGTACTTCGAAACGATGCGTGCCTGATTTCTCGTAGCTAAAATATTATTTCCTGAATTACGATTTTCAAAATTTAATAAGTAAAGTGTTATAAGTAAAATATTAGCAATTTTAATAGTTTAAAATAAATTACTTTTCGATTGCAGTATCAATCGAATTAAGCGATTCGTGATATTTTGCATAATTGTAGTATGTATTCCGTAAATGTATTCGATCATGTTTTTCAGCAATTTCAAAAGCCTGAAATTGTGAGGATTTCATTGATTCCATTTAAACTTGAAATTAAACTCGAAATTAAATTTAAAATAACAGCTATTTTTAAAATTTCTTTCCACTAACTTCATCCCAGCGATTTCTTGTTTGCAAAAGACGATTGACCAGATCGTATCGACCACAACTCGCAAAAAGTGCTTGTGCCTCATCCTAAAATTTGGTTTATTAAGAAGTTCTTTCAAAAGTTCTTATAACAATTTTAATGGAGTGATAAAATGCAAATAAATCATTTCTCACACTCTTTTAGTTCTAAAACTTACCAGCAGACCTAGTTGAATGGCCAAAATGGCCACTTGAACTTCTAGAGGATCACCGCTCTGCATCGATTTTCTTAAAGCTCGTACACCACATACATGTCCCATATTTCCGAGACATACCAAAGCGACATCAAGACGTCGCGTTTTGACACACATATGCGCCATATGTTCCCAAGCATTTTCACTGGAATAAAATAGCACAATGAATAAACTAGAATAAATTAATAATTTATAAAATTATGAATTTGCCAAATTCAATGCCAAATTCAATTTAAATGAATTTGCCAATAAAAGGTATCAAAATATTCAAGAACAATAGATTTAAACCTTTTAATAAATTTGATAGCTTTAAATGCCTCATCCATTTTATCAACTATCATATAATATGAAAAGTTCATCATTGCCTGAAATATACAATTTAATATCTTTAAAATTATCAAACTATCCTCTTGATTGTGATTAAAACGATAATCTTATAATTCCACGGAAATCTGAATTATTCAATGAAATCAAAAATTAAGGATAGATTAAAATCAAATTATAACATAGTTTATAACATATTTCTTTAGTAGTTGCGTCAGAATTCTCAAGGCCAATAAATTCTCGAAGAACTTGACGCAATAATAAATTTCCAATACTCATTTCGTTATTGCTTTCTTCGTTTTCATCATTATCCTACAAAAATGTTTGAAATAATTCTTCGATTTGGGAAAAGGTTAATATAAAAGGGAATAAGTTCTTTTAAAAAATCACAAGAAGATGAAACTGCTTTTTTTTTAAAAAGAAATAAAACAAAAGTTGACCTTACGAACAGAGTAAATGTATGGTACTGTGCAACCGAGTAAAACTTCCGAATTTCGAGATTGTAGATGTAAATCTTGCATGTGCAAGCCATCTTCCGATGTTACGAATATTGATAATAAGTAATTTGGTCTCTGAAGAAAAGAAAGAAAATTACATTTTGTTAAATTAAAACATCTATGACAAATTTTAAGCTTCAGCTTTTTATCACGAAATGAAAATGATCAAAGTAGCAATTTTAAAAATAATGTCAAGACTTCAAGAATGACTGAAGAATTTCAAGAAAATTGATAAAAATATATTGCTATATATATATATATATATATATATATATATATATATATATATGTATTCAAGTTATGAGATAATCAAAAATTTTGCCGGATAATAAATAGAAATTAAACAATTTGGTGATTCGCCAAATAATGAATCAATGTGAAATGATTTGGCAATCAATATCAATATTTGGTGTCACTTATCTCCACAACAAAACTTTTTATTTTTGATTTCAAAAAAAAGAAGACTTTAGAAAATTTCTTAAAACAAAAGCTTTATGACATAAAATTCATACTGCATTTGGTTTATAATGATTAGCTTCACATATCAAATAACGCGAATCATTACTGTCCCAGCAATGGAAACCAGGTAAATAATCCGGAAGACGATATCGTATTTGTTCCTTCTCAATCTTACTGTAAGATTAAGTAAATCTTTGAATTAGAAAACTCAATTTCACAAAATTGAAAATTAATTTTTCATCCTGAATTCTAAGCATAGTTTAAAATACATACCGCGCAACAGCTGCATTTGGTCGGTTGTTGGCAATGAGTTCAGCATTAGCATCTGCTTCATATTGTTGTTGATCGGTCATACCGGTGATAAAATTGAAATTTGAAACTATATCTGAATCAGCATCCCAGACCATAATGCTTGGATAAACCTTAAAACTATAGATCTTGATTTTTTCGAATTGCGGCCGAATTTTAGTAATTAATCATGCCAGTTGATAATAAAAAACTTAGTTTGCAACGCTCATCATCACATCATCTTTAAGAAATTATAAATTTAGAAAGAAATTCACCAAAAAAGAACAATTTTCATTATCACCAATACTTTTGTGTATTTTAAAAAGTATAAAAAACTTCTGTACTTTTTAAATTTAATCTTATTCGAATTTTCATGTATTTCATCATACTATTCCAATTATTTATTCCGATAGTTTTGCATTTTTACATTTGTTTTTCTGAAAATAATATTATAGTTTGATCCATCAATTATTAATTCATACTTTTTTATTATCATCGGTGCAATAAGTAAAACTGACACGATTGCCCAATTTGTTAAGTTTAACATGTAAAAAATATTTGAAGTCTTGGACCGTTTTCGAAATATATTTCGAATGGTATTGCTGACGTGCTTCTCTGAAATGAATAAGTTAGATGAATTAAAAGAAAAAAATATTTATTGCAGAAATTATTTAATATCAATTTTACAACAAATGATAAGATAAAAATAAATTAATTTTTGCATACTTCGCAGATAAATCATAAATACGTATAAATCCATTGCTACTAGCAATACACATCCAGGAATTATTAATATCTATCATTATCGGGTTACCTTCCATTTCTGGAATCGATATTATTTGCTTCACAGTACCCTAAAATTTTAAGATATAATAAATTTTTTTTTTTTTTTTCTAGAATCCACTTTATTTTTAGTAATAATATTTAACAAATAATTTAGCCTAAAGTCATTATTAATTTTTTAAATATTGCAAATATAAAATTGAAATTTTAAAATTCATAGGAAGTTTGAAGATTCTAAAAATTTACTCAGTATAACAAAATGGCAACCTGAAATGTTCTAATTTTAATTTTGTCATTTTCAATGCAATAAACATTCTGTTGATATACAGCAACACCCGAAGTTGAACAATTGAAATTCGCTGTTGATTGTATTTTTAATTTTGTATTCTCTTCATTAATTATTTCATATAGATAAATCTAAAATATGCAAAATATGTCAATAACATATATAAAAATTGCTTAATTTCAAAATTTATTGCTATGGTTATGGCCAAGAATTGGCTATTATTGCCGCGGATTCCGATATCGCGAAACTTCAACCAAAGTCCAAACAAATAGATGATCAAATAAATTCCTCATTGTAAATAAATGTTATCAATATTGTGAGTCATTTAACTGATTTTACATTCCTTAGATTTATTTCCCATTAAATTCCCATGTTTCTATGCTCATATCTATGTATTCCTATCATACAGGAAATGCCTTTGCTATCAATCGCTTACAATACTTATCAAAATTCACATTTTTGTCCAAATTCAAATCCTAATCTTCTCATTAGATCTTATTACGATGCTTGTGTTGTAATTGGATCTTAACAGTTTCCGATGTTCCATGTAAATCTAATACGTACCAATTTTGTTGTATTAAGAAAGGGTTATTATGGTACCAATAAAGGTTTTACGATCCGGTGTGGATCCAACACAGTTCCAATCTATTCAATTCGACTCAAACACAACTCAGCCTAATCCAACTCCACGCAGCGCCGCAACCCAATTCAACACAACTCAGTGCAACCCGAGTCAACTCGATTCAGCATAGCTCAAACCCAAATAAACTCAATTCAACAACTCAACCTAATCGATTTCAACTCGACACAATTCAACGCAGTTCAACTCAGTTCAGTTCAGTGGATCTTAGAAAGTTGATCGACCAACCCGACAATCAACTCGCCTAGACTCACTAGTGATATTTGGTTATTGATCGACATCACTCTCCAGAATTGACAAAAATTCACGACAATCATTGAATAGATCACAAGTTCTATTTTTGATCTCATTATATGAAGTACTTGGCTAAGTGCTGAATTAGTACTTAAATAGTACTTCATAATTTATTTTATTTAAATCTCGTGCTCCAAATCCTATTTATTCAATTCTTGTTATTTCTAATTTCTTTGTTTCTTTTTTTTAAAAAGATAAGAGCAGGAAAGATATAAAAATAAGTTTAAATAGTGGAAAATAGTTTTTCAAATCTTCCGAAAATCTGTAAACAAATTAAATATCACCAACGTTTTGATTATCCCAAAGTGCCAAATATTTTTCACCCATATGAAGTCCCTTTAGAATTATTGATATTTGTATGTCATGTTGTTCCATTGATTCTAAGCATATCAGTGTAACTTTTTTTGAACTTGATTGCAGTACCGCTATCTGTACATAATAAGAAATAAAATTTGATAAATTCTTTATAAACTTTAAACAATAATAAACATTAAGTTTGAAACTCCACAAATTTACATAATTTTAAGTATTCTTAATTCTTTTTCCTTATGATTCATTCCAATTTGAAAATTTCGACAAAATCAAAAAATACTTTCATCAATCCATATCAACAACTTATCGAAAGCAGATAATACGAATTGAAACCATCAAAATGTTGGGCCCATAGATTGACAATCATAAAACTTTGATAATTGCGGTGAAAATTTTAGATTTAATTATTAATTTTCAGCACAAAAGTAATATTATAAATTAAAGTTTCAATACTGTAGATTCAAACTTTTTTGTATCAAGTTAAAGTTTTAAAAATTACAAAAAATTAATCAATATATTCAACTAACATTTCCATTCATATGTGAAAGAATTGCTTGTTCCTTTAGTAATGTTACAGCATTTCCGGTTGAAACAGCAAGAATATCCGAAACTGTTGACCATTTGATCATTTTAACCTATGAAATTTATTGAAATTTTAAAAATATGGAAAAAATTTAAAGACCAAATAGATTTATACATTGAGTTTAAATAATTTACTCTTGAACCAATATTGACAGCTTCCTGTAAAATCCATTGCTTATCAAATTTTCCATCAGCTGTATGCTGATGTTTCCAATTTGCAATTTTACCATCTGCAGTTCCGCCTGATAAACAATCTGTAAATTTGCTTAAAATTCTCCAATTTTTCCAACAAGAATTGAAATTTTCAAACTTCTCAACAAAAACTGAAATTTTCAAAAAATACTAATTTAAACAAATTTCCAATCAACTAAAATTAGCCAATTTATATTGCAAAAAATCTTGACAAATGATGATATTCGTTGTTAATATCATCGAACTATTGCTAGAATCGAAATTGCAGAAGATGAGAATAATTGACCTTTAACATTTGAGTATGACAAGCAAGTAATAGTATCTGTCGCATTGAAACCTTTCGTTTTTCGCAATGATATAGCTCCATTCTCATCATTTTTCAAATCCCAAATTCTGGACTTTTAAGCAATTATTGATTTTTAACGATTAAAAACTTTTAAAAATTTTTGCTCCACAAAATAAAAAATTAATAAAAGTGGAAACTATGCAAACAGAGGAAAAATAATTTTATTAAATTGTTTACTATCATTTCATACTTTCATTCAATTAAAATATTTTATTGACTTATAGCTTAAGATAAAGTTGAACAGATTCATCATGTAAGTTAATCTATTGTTCCAAGTTGATATTTAGCTTACAAAAAAATGGACTACAGTAATTATTTAATTGTTTGAGTGATACCGTACCTTATTTCATTTTCACCATTACACATAGCAAGCATATCAATCCCCATCATTATTATTTGAAAATTTGGCCATTTTCCATTTACTTTAACCTAAAATTAAATTTTGTAATATTGAAAAACTTTTGTAATAAATATGAATTATGATCTCGAAAATTTTAAAATATTAGTTCAATTTCAAAAACAAATCTAATCCAAATCGTTTCTTTAAATTTAAATTTAGTTTAGATTTTTGAATTTTTTGCCAATTATGAATCATATGGTTCGAAACGATCACATGATTTAAAAGATTTTAAAATTTTACATATGGAATTTCATATTTTGCACAATTTTTTTAAATAAAAAAATTGAAAAATGTAAAACATACACGAATTTTTTCTTCGACTTTATTATCATCGACCAATATAAATTGGTGAAGAAATAACTCTTGGCTTAAGGCTAATAGCAAAGTTTTCGTTTCAATATAAAATAGTTGTATTACTGCACTATCCAACTAAATACTAGTCATTTTAATTTTGTCAAAAAAAAAAAAAATAATAATTTAACCAATTTATAGGTTTTCTCTTTTTTTTTTGAAAAAGAAAACATAAGAATTTTTCAAAAGTTACAGAATTTAAATTTTAATTCCAAATTATGTCATACCCGATAAATCTCTCGAATTTCACCATTATGATGAAAAGTATGAATACCACCATTTGCACCACCGATAATAAAATATTCATTTGATTCTATCTTTTCCTGAATTTCACTTTTTTTCTTTTCTGGATAATATAAATTCATATATTTAAATTCTTTTGCAAAACTTTCTCTTCATTTTTTCCTTCTTTTTTTTTCAGATCAAATTTACATCTTTTAATTTATAAAAAATTGGAATGAATTGAAACAATTTATGTCAAGTTTAAGTTAATAGCAAGTAAATAATTCTTTAAGAAAATTGTTCTCCCTAATTTTTGCTGAATTTTAAAAACAATTTTTAAATTAAAGTTGAAAATATCAAATTTTATTACATCATTCGTTAATGATGCCAATTTATCATTGAATTCGGCATTCACGTGCTTGGTGTTTTCATGTTCAAATGATTTGCTGAAAAAAAAATTTTTTTCTTTTTTTTTTTTTTTTTTTGGTCATATCTAAACAAATTTTATTTGCTATATTTTTTGTTTGTTAAAATTTTGCTGGATGGAAATATTCGCAAGTTTTATTTAAATTTGATTTTAATTTCTTTCAATTAACTTGCTAATTCAATTAAGTTTAATTAATTAATCAAACCAGCTATTGTTGATATGAATTGAAATGAACAACTTTACATATTTATCATCATTACATTTTTTTCTGATGACTAATGCAAAATTTTGTACAGTATCGAAATGGACATCATTATCAAATAAACAACTTAACAAAAATAGCAAATATGACCTTTTTTCCCAAAAAAAAATTTCAATTTATTATATGTCAATTATAAAGTCAAAACAGGTATTTCTATCAGATTGGGTTTATATTTAGTAAATTTTAAAAACAAAAGAAAAAAAAAAGAAAACCTTTCTGATTTCCATCGACAAATACAATTCGCTTCTTCATTAATCATTCCACTAACAACAATTTTTAGTTTTTCTCGTTTTTCATCATTTAAAATTCTCCATAGCGTTATATTACCATTCTGTTTTAAAATTTTGCCAAAATTATGATTAAATTTTTTTATTTTTATTCGTTTACTTGCTCATTTCAAAATTAATTTATAGAATTGAATAATACAGCTTCAAGGAATAATATGATGAAAAATAAAAAAAAAAAAAATAATAAAATAAAGATCTGAATTTTGAAAATTTTTCATCAAATACTTCTTATTTTTCTTCGAATTATTTCATTACCTTTTTAGTAATACATATTTTTAATTCAGTTAAACTCCATAACATACATTTGATCATTTCATTATTTCGTACATTTTCATTAGGAAGTGAAAAATCTAAATTAGAATCTTGGTGATAACAATGATAATGATAAGGATAATAATAATATTGCTTGATAACAATATTATTAACTATTTAATAAAAAGTACATGCAAATATGACGTTATGCTTTTGTTAGTTCAAAAAAATATGAATTTTAATTTTTGCTAAGCATGATTTAAATAAAACATGCTATCACTAATAGTGATAAGCATTATCACTGACAATATTAATATGTATATTAGAATTTTTTTTTTTTTTTTTTTTTACCTTTATCATTTTGAACAAAACGGAATATAACGTCACCAGAATCCCAACTTGTTGCAATAATATCAATTACAGGATGCCAACATAAATACGTGATACGTGCATTCGCTTTACGTATAGGTAAATAATCACTTTTGACGGCCTATGTTAGAAATATATATTTGAGTACTAAATATAAATATAAATTACTAAATGTTAATATGGTATATGTTTGTTAATTTACTAATTATAGTGCATAAATATCAAATATTAATATAATTCTAAACATGAAATATAATGCATATAATAATTAAAAACTGATATATTAAGTATATAAAAACAAAAAAAAATTGTTATTTTTGATTTTCGAGAAGATATAAACTTTAAAAATTTAATATTTTTTGAAATGTTAGATGTAAATATTTATTAAAATATAAACATTTCTAGATATATTTTGGAAATTTTTCTTGTTTTTTCTCTAAATCTCTTCTAATTGAATAATATATGTTAGATTTTTTTTTCTTTCGGTTAAATAGAATTTTCATTTTCTATTTGATTTTTGATAATTATTTGATGATTATGGTAATTTGATGTACTCAGAAAAAATGTTGTTATTGTTCATTCATCATTATCTATCAATCTATGAAGATCAAAGAATATGTGATAATTAAAATTCGATTAAATTAAATCTATGATGATGAAAGTATACATAATAATTAAAAAACTTGTTTTAAAGTTTCAGCAACTTTTTAAATGCCATAACTTATTCATACTAATAATTTAAATATTTTCATTTTTATACTCCTTTAATTATTTGAACATTTTTTTATCCTCAATTTTTATTATGAAAATAAATTAGCAAATTTAATCTTCGACTAAAGCATAGGATAATATTAATTCGAAGAGAATTAAATATTTGAAAATTTTAATAACTATAAAATAAGTATAATTATAATTTATGAAATTGTATATAATTAATTCCTAATTAGTATTAAAATATTGATATAAGATTAAATAACTTCTGCAAAAATCTGGCATTCAAATTTATCCATTTTATTACTTTACACATTTATTATCTACTATTTACTGTTGTTTGGGATTTTATACATGTAATATAATTTAATTCCCATTTTCAATTTAATCATATAAATTCATGTTTTAATTTATATTTCTGATTTATATTTCCATTTTTTGCTTTTAATTCTCGACATAATAGGTATTAATTAATATTGTTATTACCATTCGATACTACTTATTGCTATATTAAATTTTGCATATGCAATAATACTGCTTATTGTTATGGTAAATTTTGCATCTACAATATCGATTACTAGACAAATAAGCTATTTACTTACTTGATGCGTGAAAAAATTAATTTCACTTCCAATATTTGAATGATATGTTGTTAGAGCAAGTAATCCACTTGTTGGATGCCATTCCATTAATTCATGTTGTATTTCACGAGTACCGTTATCATTCTTATCAGTATTATCATTACTATTGCCATTTTTTCTATTATTATTAATTTTCTCTTCCACTAATACTGGCATTGTATTTTAATTTTTCTTTTTTCTCTGTCCTGTAAATAAAAAAAAAAAGAAAAACAAAGAAAAAGCAAATAAACAAATTAAAATTATAATCGAATTAATAAACATATCAGTAATTAGGAGTAATTATGAACAAATAATTATAAACAAACAATTATAAATAAATTAATAAACAAAAATTTTCGTTTTCCATAATTTTTCGGATAATATTAACCAAATAATTAATTTCCAGAAATCTAAACTATTGCATTTCGTAATATAGCATTGATAATTAATTAAGTAATTAATTTCCGGAAATTTAACTATCCCATTCATAGTTTAGCATCGATAATTTTGCATAGGAATATTATTATTATATTTACATACAGGAATATTATATAATGGCCAATATTCCTGGTAGCTTTTTGGGGAAATATTTGATTTAATAATTTTAAATTCTATTATTCTCTGATCTCTTCGAATATTTCAGTCTCAGTCTAATAATTTATTTTATATTGCAAAAATTTAAATCTTAAACCAAACTAAACTTGAAAAATCAAATTCCTATTTGCTAAATTAAATGAATTATTTGAATGCTTTATGATATGAAAATATTAACAAAATTGCAGAATTTTATCATGCAATATCACATAACATTATTCGAAAAATCTATTCAAATATGATTACATTCTTAAGAACTTTTCCTAAAACTAGATATTTTATAATTATAAAATTATAGCATTAAAAAGTATTCTCGAATATTCAGATAAATGATTACTTATTAAAAATTTAAAATTTTATTTTTGCAAAATTAACTCGTATCTAAACGAAAAAGTGCATTGCTACAAGGAAAAAAAAACGAATTTAAAAGTACGAAAATAATTGAAAAAAAAATGACAAAAGTTGAGTTAGGGAATTTAGCTTATTCCAATTACCACAGCAACTAATTAAACATATCCTGAGTGATATATTCCAACAAAATATCACATGGCATTTTTTCATGTTGCTATGGTTACTGAGAATTACATTTATCAATATTCTAATTAAATTTTAATTCAAAAAGAATGTTATTAGAATTTTTGAAATTGCTTTTTAACAGCTTTAACTAATTCACAAAATAAGCATTCGAATAGCGCTAATGAAAAATTAAGGAATCAACTTTAATATAAGATTAATTTTTAAATTAGTATTTCAGAATTGCATATGGTGGACGCGTTATTTACTGAGGCGTAATTGAATTTAATGCTGTAATTGTGGGAAAAATAAGTCATTGTTTGGGCATGTTTGAATTTCTTTTTGTTTTGAATTTAGGGTGTGCCGAATTGTTTTAAGTTCTGAAAAATTGAAATATGTAAATTTTCTGAATGAAAGGGAATTAATAAAATGGTAAAAAAAAGGAAAAAGTAGGTAGAACCAGAGATTTTTTTTCGTTTTGATTTTTTATTCTCTAGTACAATACTTTTTTGCTTAATTCTGTGTTTTTTGAATTAATTGATTTGAATTTAACATTAGATTGTAAAATTGTAAAATGTGAAATTTAAAATGCATAACGAAATAACAAGCAAGTGATAATCATCTTTTCCCATTTTAACCTGCATTTGCAGTTTTTTACAGGATTTTTGAAGTTCAACCAGTGCAAATGAATTTTTAGGATTCTTAATGCTGAATTTAATTAATTAATCAGTCAATATCTAGGAATCAAATTGCAATAATTCATTTCACGAGATTCGTAAACTCTGATTCGAACACCATTTCCATTGTAGTTTAAATAAATTTTTAAAACTGAATCTAAACAACTGAGCAATTCAACTTGTAGATTTTTGAAGTTTCGATTTCAGCAATTAACTTGATTCGCGAGATTTGTAAGTTTAAATTTAAGTGCTTAGTTTAATTTACAGACTTCGTTTCTGGATGTGCACATTGAATCTGGTGAAGTTTGCGCAATGGTATTCCGGAAATTCAAGCCGCAGAAACAGTGGGGAAAGATGGATACACGAATATTTAAAAATATCCTGGCAGCAAGGAATAAACGGAAAATGCCACGACTTATAATTTCTCCAGCTGTAGAGGTAAACGGATTTTTTTCAATCAGCATGGAATGTGGTTTCTCAATTTAATTTAAAATTTAAGTGATTCTGTCCTTTTTTCTTATTGTTTATATTTGTTTAATAAAAAGGAAATTAGCTAGATAAAATCTTTTCCTTTTTCGCTAATTTTCTTTCTAAATTTTACGGTATATGTATATATTCTTTTTTATCAACCATAACAACAGAAAAAAAGAATAAGTAATTGTTGACCTTGCATAAGCTTCTTTTTTTCTTTTCTTTTTTTTTTTTTTTTTTTTTTTGCAATAACTATTAAATCAAAGGAAATGAGAAAAATCTTACGTTTTGAAAGCTGACTTTTTTTTTTTAGTAGTTGTAATGGTTTTGATATTTGATCTAAATATCATAATTCGCTTTGAGGATAACTTTTGAAAATGATTCATGAGCAATCCTCCTTCGAGATTTATTTTTAATAAATATAGTGTTATAATCAGAATTTCAGGAAGCAGGAATCAAAATATATGATCCCAATCGTCTGAACTTTTTTACAACAGAAGCACGAGAATTGCCAGTTGTCCCTCATCCGGCCCATAGAATACCACAACTTGATGTAAAAATTTTCATTTCTTTCCTAATCTATTATTAAAATTACTGGGTAGTCAAAAACAAATATACTTTTTGAAGATTTCGGATTCTCGAATATTTTATAATATATCAAATCGTCAACTATGTAGGCTTTAGGAACATCCGCTCTACAAATCGATTGAGTGTTCTCTTTTCGATGGTACTGTAGCATTTACTGATGGAATCGACCAGGCATGCGCTCTTTCGAAAGCAGTCAAAAGGATTGGTTTTCCGGAAGCGGTTTCAAATTTGGTACGTTTATAAATTTAGTGGTTAGATTTATAAATATTATATGTTCGGTTACAAATCTCGTTCCTAGATTAAATAATGACTGCAACTTTATTATAATAATCCTCTGTGATACCATATTCAGCATTTCACTAATCATTTTAGGCTTCTAAAATACCCTTACCTGAATGTTTCGAAGATCATCTGAGTGACTGTATAATGCATGGAGAGCGATATGATCCAACATTGGAAAAATTGCCACGTCTTTTTGATCCCGTCATTTTTTGGGCAAATTATTTTCCTTATCGTGTACACGGTACTCCGATGTTAACAAGAGGGTACGTTTTGTTTCAGCTATAATCAAAATTCTTTAGAATTTTTCTTTTCCTTTTCAGTACAAAAATTATCAAAAATTGCTAATCTACATTTAAACTGCTTCAGCTCTATTCTTCATCTATTATGAGATGATTTTAAAAGGATTTGTTATAATACTTCAGGAAAATAATTTTGGATAATCTATTTCGCACTGCACATCTTATGGCTTTGCAACATTCACAGTTATTAAATCTTAGGTATGTTATGGTAGAATTCAACAATTTGTTTTTCTGTTACTTGATTATTTCGAGAATATTCATGCAATAGGATGATTTTAAAAGAATTTATTTAAAGTTTGCATGGAAAATAAATTCAGATAAAGTCAGAACGTTATTTATTGTTTTATATCGTAGTGTAACTTACCAAAAGTCGGTTAAATAGATTTTGTGTATTTGGAGACATTAAATTAGTTTAGGTATGATCGTGATGAACCATTAAGTGCCATTTTACAAGTTGACACTGGAGAAAATGAAAAAATTCCATTCGTTCTCCGTTTAGAACCTCATATCATTGTTCAGTGTCCAGAACCCATTAGACCATGGACGAAAGCTGTTGGGTAATTTTTATCATAGTTTTTGGTTCTTTTATATTTAGCTAAATTAAATTAGCTAGAAAGAATTTTAAACTAATTTTGATTCAGCTCGAAAACTTGTACATGTTTTGAAAAACAAATCTCTTCTGCAATGTCTGGCAGAAAGGAGATACGCTTTCTAATTTGGACAATCTTTTTTTCATTTTGTATTCGAAATGCTTCAGAAACTATTTTTTAAGAAGCGCAAATTTTATGGGAAAGACAACTTTTAATTTTATTTATAGATTTCCAAATTAATTTCTTTCATTTATAGATTAACTAATATACGGGTACCGGATACAGCGCCAATCAATCCTCGAATCGATCTCACTTCGGATCACATCTATAACGATAGCGTGGTACTACCACGAGCAAAGGAGAATCTTTTTATTGATACGGTATTATGGTGTCATGAGCAAAATCAAAAATATCCTTGGACAGTGTAAGTTATATCGACGTCTATAGATCATTTATTTGATCTTATCAACCATCTTAACTAATATTTGGTAATGAATAATAATTCGCAGCTAACATTCACCTTTAATTGTAATTTTATCGGCGGTATGCTATGTTTTATGATAAGCATGTATTAATTGTGATTAGGAATAAGTAACCTATAGAATGAAACTAGATATGTATTCCTCACTTTTTTAAATTTTTTTTTTTATTTTTGCTACAATGATAAATGGGATATGCCTGCAGCGGCAAGTGAGATACTGGTAAGTATGAGTTATCGTTCGATTTTGATGAAGATAAGCTATACTTGCATAGTTTCAAATTTTAAATTTCATGTAAAACATTTGCAATGCAAAAAGCTTTAATTTATTAATCTATTGAACGTTAAATAATACTTTCTTAATGGGCATCTACACCAATACACTAATATTTGACACCAATATATTTTTCTAGCGAACAGTTAGGTGCTAAAGCGATAATGGTATGTTTTGGGGCAGCAGTCGCACAAGCTACACGACTAGGCCAATCCGATTTTGATGATCTCGAAAATCAGCCAGTTGTTACACGTACTGTGCAATTTGTCAATGGTCGATTGGATTTAGTGGTGTTCCAATTGAATACACTCGATTTAGGGTCTAATAGTCGATGCAAAAATATTGTTTGGATTGAGCCAGGTAAAATAATCAGTTTTTGTTAAATGTGTTTTCTTTCAATTGATATTTTGTTGAATACATATTTTTAAATTCAAGTGCCTCGAAAAAAAATGAATTTTGTCATTCTTAAAAATAAAGAGTAATCGATTTTTTTTTCAGGTCTTCAGTTGTATAAGTCTGGGAAGTTTACGGAAAATCTCGATGTAGTAAAAGATTTAAACGTTGATACTTTCAGAAAATTTATGGCTTTGTTATTGGTGAGATGATAACTAAGAAATTGTAAAATACACTCATGTGATAAAAATAAATATTTTGTTGTAATCTATAAATTTTTGTTTCACAAAAGATCGTAGATTATAGATTTTTGTCATTATATGGTAATCTTTACCGTTAATATATATTTTTTATGACTTTGCATCATCATATTTCGGTGAGTTGATCGTAACTTTCTTTACTTGCACGTATTTCACGTTAATTTTACGTGATTATTGTATATTTTTTTCCAGTTTACGTTGGATGAAAATATACAAGCTAATTCTTAAGTTCTGCGTAATGCTTTCGTACTTTCGGTTCAGTTAATCAAAATATTAGTTTCCTTTCTTATTTCGCAATTTTTTTTTTTTTTTTTTTGAGGAATGGATTTTTGTCCAGTTGATCGAAATAGTTTTTTTTTAGTTTTTTTATATATTAATTAAGATAATGGGAAGTATGATGAACGAATTTTCCTGATTTAACAAAAATGGAGGTTAGAGAACATTGCATTATCCCATTGACTATAAAAAAATAAATTGTTAAGTGTATCCGAACATATGAATTTTGATAGAATTAATCGATTGCAACGATTGATGATAGTTATATAGTCATCGATGAGATAAAATTGAATCATAAGAGGAGTTTTTACATCAAAAAGAAAAAAAAAACTATGTATAAAATGGGATGATTTTTGGTGTTTGATTTTTTTTTTGGATGTTTAGATGATTAAATATTGAAGGATATCTAATTTCTTTGTTTTTAAATACAACGATGTATTCTTTTTTGGGTTTGACTTTTGAAATTCAATCATTATCTTATAAAGATTAGTATTTACGAAGTTATTTTATGTAGCTCTTTTTTTTCAGTTTTACGAAGTTTGTTTATGTCTGATACACTTCTTCTCCCACAACATTTGAAATTTTTACGAGGGCATCTTATTACGTTACCTGCCAGTTATCGAAGTTTTGATTCGAATAGGTTAGTCATTTTAGAATGCTTGCTGGTAATTGAATTCTTCACATCTGTTGATATTCGAAAATCACTCATTAATATCATCTTTTGATCGGAATTGATTAGATATCGGGAAATGGAAGGAATTTTTAGAATAATTTTTTTTTTTTTCTGACGGGAATGGATAAAATTTTTTGAAAAAAGTATTTTTTTTTTTTTTAATCTTGTTCACAAAAGAAACAAAAAATCGAGTAGAAACATCCGATTTCCTGTTTTTAATATCTCTCTATTTCATTGAATTTCCAGTTTTATTTAAATTGGATTTTCAAATCTGTTTAAAACTTGCTTTTAAAGTTTTCGCATACTTTAATTTTATAAAATTTATTTTCAGAGCAGCAATTCTTTACTTCACTTTATCGGCACTTGATGTGCTGGGGAAGTTAGAGGAGGAAGTGGATGTGGAATTAAGGAAAAACATTATCGAGTGGATCTATCGTTTGCAGCTGAAAAGCGATTCTGGTAAAAAATTTTCATGAAAATTATCGATGCATCTGGTGTATATTTGCGAAATGCAAGCAAATCCTTCTTATTCTGAAAAAGTTCATCTGTTTTTCCAGTGATTTGTAGATATTTTTAGAATTCTTGCTGTATATTTCAGTTCATTATTTCTTATTTCATTTATTTTCTCTTCTTTTTTCTGATTGTTCTCTTTTTGTTTTCTATGATTTGGCATGTTGAAAGATTTATTGGATTTTTGAATATTTTAGAGTTTCTTTTGTACAAGAAATAATGGGCTTCTGTGCACCACGAGCCCCAAATTTTGGATTTCTGGATACGGGATGTTCTGTTCTTGGCGGTATCAAAGTTAATCCTAATGTTCAAGATCAAGGGGCCAGTTGTTCAAGCAAAGATTTTTATGTATCGCAGCATAATCTCGCGCATCACTGGCAACGGCCTCATATGGTTCCCCATTCAGTGGGTTTTCCTCAACTTTTAACTCGAACGACGCCATGGATTCATGATTGTAAGGCAGTGCGACATGCAGGACATTGGCCTTTCGAAACTTACAGTAATCGATTGAAGAATAGGAATCTACTGGTAGTGTTGGAAAATTCTACTGATGATTTGGTGACACTGTGGTCTGTAAGTGAGCTTTCAACAAGGAAACGATTATTGGAATTTCGTTTGCATCGTTCAAAAGATGAAGGATTTGATGAATGGAAAATTTTAACTGATGGAGATGATGGAGATCAAGAGATTCATGATTCTGAAAGAACAGAAGTATCTGAGACGAGCTGGAATTCTTCAGATGATGATTTGTTCAGTGGGCAACAAATTTATAATCCAAGTGCTAATAATCCTAAACATTGTCGGACGTTAGATGTGGATACTGCCCTACTTGAGCTTCGGTCTTGGAAGCCTAATGGAGAAAAATGTCGAGTCATGGCTCGTAGCGAAAAAGAATTATATCTTTGCGATTTTGAAAATAATATTGTTTTAACACTCTTTCGCTATCCTATTCATTCTCTTTCATTCATACCTTATATGAACAATGAAATTGTGTTTCTGGATGATGGTGGCCTAATTTGGTATGGGGAAGTGGGTGAGAATTTTAGTCGAGTGAAATGTCACTATGATCTTGAGGTTAGTACTTTTTCGCACTTTCTAAATGTTTCATTTTTCGAAGTTAAAATTTTCTAAAGCGAGAAATGAAGTTTTCATTTGAATTTAAAGTTATCTTATTAAAATCAATTGATGGTTTTATTTTTTTTTTCTCTCCAAAATCTTTATAATAAAAGACTAGTGAACTTATTCAAATATTTTCTTAAGAGGTTAGTGACATCGGTCATCAATTCGTAAAACTAAGGTCCGTCTGTCATATTGTCGACGTATAATAAAGTTGAAAGAAATATCTGTAGTAGATATCTAATTCGCTGCTTTTTCTACGTAATTATTCTAATTTTGTTGCAGTCAGTAGTTGGGTCAGATCATCCACGGTTAATATATGCAGCTGGAAAAGATGATGTTCATTTAGTTGATTTGCGAGTTGGCATTTCAGATGGTTAGAATTCTTTCGATCATGTTTTTTCAATTTTCAACGAATTATTTGATCACAGATTTGTCTAAAAGTAAAATGAATACAGAAAATAAAAATAATATTAGATAACAGCTTAAGGTTAAATTTATCAATTACTCTGAATAGTGAAAAGATATATTTAATGTGATGGTTCGGAAAATTAGGTTTATAGGTGATTTGCTCTATACTGTTCCTGAATATGACGATACATCGCGGAACTCATATCATTTCCAGTACGAAGGTGCTTTTGAGAAAGAAACTATACATCAATTATACAGTTTGCCCGATACTCCGCAAATGCTTCTTATTTGTACATCGAAAAAGTATGATTCCTCTTTTTTAAGATTGAGGTTTTATTATCATTGAGTTTAAGTTCTAGATTAATTTATATTGAATATATAAATAAGATATCAAAAATATGAATTTGAAAATAATTGGAAGATTTGTGCTTGTGGATGAACGAATGCGTGGACTTCCTTGTTTGGAAATGGCTCATAGCATCTATCATGGCGGACATCACGTTACGAGTGCTCCACCCATTCGAGATACTGAACAAAATGGTACTATTTACCCCGTCTACATCTTGCAACATACTGTGTGTCCTGACGTGCAAACATTTTCTCTGTATCGTCACTCGGACAGCACGATGTGGTCATCGTTGGCATCGATCAAACGACTGCAGGAACCTCGTGGTGCAGCTGCATTTTATCGCGAGCAACCTAAGTATAACATACGAATTCCACGCTTAGCTGAAAGACTATTATTCGGAAATGGACCAACTCGAGCCATTTCTTTCCTGAATACTGATATCGATTCCGTCAATCAAAAGTCATTTCTGTTTCGAATGATGGATGATGGAAGTCTTTGGTATGAACAGATCAGTATTCAGAATGATCAAAATTTGATAGAAAAAATGTTATGGCGAGGAGCATCGAAAGTGAGAGACATAATTGATTCTAATACTTCTGAAATGAGAAGGTTAGATTATCGATTTTCCTATTATTTTTTCTTTTTGGATGGTAATTGAGTAACTTTAGTAACGAAAATGTGAAGTAATAATGACCTTATACGAAGTAACATTTGAATTTAGAATGACTGGAGATTGTTTTTGGAGTGCAAATTTTCCTTTTATTTGAATCTTTTCCGCTTCAATTTATCAATTTTTTTTTCATACATTTTTTCAGACTTATTTTATAAAAAATTTTTAGGTCGGATGATTTTCGTTCTGGAAGCCCTCACCAAAAAACGAAGATTTTTAATGTTGAATTTGATCTTGATGCTTTAGGAAATTTTCCTTTTGATAGTAATATTGAAGCATTACAGCCACTGGATACGCATTCTGAAAATAGTTATCCTGAACCACATATAGTCAGAGATGTTGCCGATGAGCAACTTTTTTCACAGATTGTATTACAAGGTTGGGATAGATATTTCTATTGAGAAATTTAATCAGTTTGTTGTAACAGATTTTTTGCAGTTAGCTTTATCAAAATCTCTTCATATAAAACTGATGTACATTTGGTAATATACAGAAATATTTTTCATAAGGATGGAATTTTTCATTTTTCCTTATGAAAACTTTTGATAATAATGCTGTGGAAATGATGGATCAATTTATGATCACAAAAAATATTTTTATTGCACTGTTAAAAATTGTGAAACGAAAATTGAAGAATGTTGGGAAGTATGAAATAACGAAATAACCATTGTAGATATTTTATTTTTGAATGATTTTGTGAATAATATATAAATTTGTGTTTCAGATTTTAACTAGAATTTTCATTTATTTGGTTAAGATGTTGAAGATCTTTGGAAATACGATTCCACTGCTTTAACATTTCTGTGTATATGTTAAACATAGACTGCATATTACAGATTGTTTTTTCTTTCTTTTTTTTTTTTTTTTTTTATTTTTGTTCTACTTCGTTTATGTGTATCTAGTATGATAAAGCCTCATTCATTTATATTGTTTCCACATCAACATATTTGCTTGCATTTCGAATAGGATATTATCTTTTTCTGCACTCTACTTCATTTTTTGGGATATTTAATCACCAATTCACCAATTTTTATATTGTGCCACAGATTCGCATGAATTTAGAAAAAAAAAGTTTTCGAAATCCATTTTTCTTTTTTCTTTTTTTTTTTTTTTTTTTTTTGTTGACTTAATTTTTTGTTTTGCAGGTTGTCCAAAGGAAGCGTATGGATTTCGCGGATCTCTCGGTTTTTCTAAGCCATCGTGGTATGAAGCAGAAATTTGCAATGGTGGTGATGGAAATCCCACAAAAGCGGATATCTCTTGCACGGCCAATTACTTTTTATATGACAGTGCCCACATTTCACAAACCTATGTAGCTCTTTGCTCGTTGTTGATTCTTGGAGACGATTTAAGCCGAGTCGACAGAAAAGCAGTGTTAGAAGGAGTATGTTGTGATCAGCTTGATGATGGCAGGTTTGAATTTTTTATTTTTCAGGTTTTTAACCTAAAATTTAAATGGGTAAAGCATGTATTATCTTGGGTTTTGTCAATTTCTATGTTCTTATTATTCAAATGTATTATCTTGGGTTTTGTCAATTTCTGTGTTCTTATTATTCAAATGTATTATCTTGAGTTTTGTCAATTTCTATGTTCTTATTATTCAAATGTATTATCTTGGGTTTTGTCAATTTCTGTGTTCTTGTTATTCAGATGTATTATCTTGAGTTTTGTCAATTTCTATGCTCTTACTGCCTAATATTCTTGCAGTTGCTGTCAATTTTTATCTTCCAAATTCAGCATAATTAATATTTTAATAGCCGAACTTCGAGATTTAGTGTTTCATTTAGAAATTACCAGAGATATGCTTTCTGAGTTGCTAATCAGTTGTAATGATTTTAATGAAAGAAATTCCAACTTTGTTCTTAAAAAAAGTGTCGAATGTAGAATTCTTTGGAAAAATAAAAAGTCCTTAAAAGAATTATTGTAATTTTCAGTTTTCGAGGACAACGAGAAACCGAAAATGATATGCGTTTTGTATATTGTGCGATAGCAATATGCTATATACTGAATGATTTTAGCACAATCAATATGAAATCAGTTTTGAAATTTATTCAGCGATCTGTTAATTTTGATGGTGGTATCGGTCAAGCTCCTTTTCTTGAAAGTCATGGTTAGAACTTTTTTTTTCTGGAGATATTCTAAAAAAGATTCTTTTTTCTGGAGATATCCCAACAACCGAATGGAATTTTGTGAAAAGGAAACAAAATGATATATGTTCACTTGTCGCTGTTTTTCTGCCTGGGTAGATTTTGGCTGAGGTGAAGGCAGGAAAATACAAAAATCTGTCTTAAATGAACAGAAACTTGACAAAAAAATGTAAATTAAATAGCATGTAAAATAAATATTTAAGCTTTCGGGATGAACTGTTGAAAGTAAGCAGAAACATTGAATGGTGCTTGAAATAAGTCCTTGAAAAGAAATTTATTCAATTTAAATTCAACATTCAGTTCATTTTCAGCATTGTAGATGTTTGGAATTATACTTTTAAGCTGGCAAAAAAAAATAAATATCAATTTAACTTTTGATAATGGTAATACTGTTATAGAAAATATTTTGAATTTCAGGAGGCTCAACATTTTGTGCTGTAGCTGCTTTAGCGATGGCAGGACATCTATGGGATGAAAGTGTTCTGACGCACAAACAAATTGAAAGACTTGTGAAATGGGCAGTATGGAAACAAGATGAAGGTTTTCATGGTCGAGCTAATAAACCAGATGATAGCTGTTATGCATTTTGGATTGGTGGAACGCTTAAGGTACAAATTTTAGATTTCTTGTTGAGAACTAGATAAATTCCTTCCTTCCTTCCTTTTTTATTCGTTTTGGTTGTTAACATTAGTTATTTGATTAGAATAGTCGCTGCTTAATTCGTGTCTCTAGGAAGTTCTGTTCTGATTCTTATTTGATAAAAATATTTTGCAGGAATGACATCCATTTCTCCGCAATGTATTATTAAATTTTTTTAAATATTTAATATTTTCTTTGAATTTTCTCCTTTGAATTGAGTAATATTTTTCCAGATTTTGGATGCTTATATGTTCGTGGATAGAGGGCGACTACGTTCCTTCATTTACTCAACTCAGGATAGAATATTAGGAGGTTTCGGCAAGTTTAGCGATGTTGTTCCCGGTATGTTGTTAAGATTTTCATTATAAAAATATAAATGTAGAAGTATGGTCAAAGATAATTGAGCGAAAGAGTAGCTGAAGTTATTTATTTGATTTTAGATTATAAATTCTACTTTTCCTTTCAAGTTTCAATTTGAACCGCAATATGAAAGTTGAATATATTTAAATTCTTTTGAATCATGGGACTGAAGAGAATAAATGAGAAGAATTCGTGAGGATTTCGGGAATTTGAGATTAATTCTTAAAATTTTATTACTTTTTGTCTAACCAGGTTTTAGTTTGGAAAGCCTTGTTTTGGATTTCGCATTTCAGTTACTCATAATTTTACAATTCCAGATGCTTTACACACATGCTACAGCATATCCGCATTATCTTTACTTCATGAGCCCAATCTACGAATAATTTATCCACCATTAAATATTACGAAGCGAGCAAATGAACATCTGATTAGTATCAATATGAATAAGTAATAAAATCCGTTCTGATGCATCGATTCAGTGATATTTAATTTAATTTTCATGATGCAGTCTTTGAGTTTTTTTTACTGTTAAGTCTTTTCAGTTATTCTGTTTTTTCTGTTCGCTGTAACTTTCTTAGCATAATCTTTCACTTAGAATGTTATGACGCAGGTTTATCAGATTTTGATGTCACTTCTGATATTACATTACTGATGCAAGATTAAAGAATGCATTTCGTAAGGGTCTTTTATCTGTTTCATAATTGAATGATATATATTTGTGATTACATTTATTTGAATCAAATGAAAAATGATTTCAGTTGAAATTAATATTTTGCCTAGAGATTTTTAATTTCTTTTTTATCATCTTTCTGTCCTTAGAGATTTTCACTTTCTCTTTTGTTAAGAAAAGTTTGTTGTAATTAGTCTTAAAAGCTAACTGCGAGTTCCGTTAGTTCTTACCAACATTTTTGGAACTTCTAATAGGTAATCAAGTAATCCTTTTTGACTTAGTATTATAAAATAACGTCTTCCATAATGCCTCGTCAGGATCAGTTTGTTGAACTGATTGCAATAGATCAAAAATTCCAATAGGAAATTTTTATCATAATTATTTAAAAGGTAATGGAAAATTCTATGAGATTGTGTATAATGAAATTATGAATTTTAATTTTCAATTGTATTAAACCATCATTTCAGCAAGAAATGATGTATTTTTTCGATCAACAAGCAATTTTGTCGCAAATTTGGTTTTATTGATCTGCTTGTATCTTTCTTTGTCATTTTATTAATTTGTTATAATTAGAAATTATTCATTTGATGTTTTCATACTTTTGTGATTTACGATTTAGATATCCATTTCGGTAGTAAAGTAGAGAGAAGCTGAAATTATAACAAAAAATATTGAGAATCTCATGAGCCAGTGAATTTTTTAATCCTGATTTATTGCATCGCCTTGTATTCCTATAATTATTTTCAACTATGCATAAAATTATTAATTGTATTATAGTGGTTTTTTTAAACATAGCATATATATTACAAAATATTTAGATTATATGGAAACAAGACATTTTATGGTTGAGAAAAAATTAAGAACTACTATGGTTTTATCAGGTCTTTACTCATTTTTGCAATACTCCTAAAATTTAGGAGTCCACTTTTATGATATTTCAGGCGGAAAGGGAGCAAATCCTGGAAGTTTACCACTTTCAGAAGGAAATTTTGTGCTAGATAATTTTTTTTAGTACAAGTGAAAATACGTTCATGGTTAATATATTTGAAGAAGTGACAAGCAAGAAATATTTTTAATGATAAATTGCAAAATTTTGAAAATACAAATGCATCAAATGCCACGGGATTTTCCTCTTTCGTTTTCCGTTCTCGAATAAAGTTTTAACTTTATTGCAAAAATTTGAATTGCGACATTTGAGGACTTGGCAGAAATATAAAAATGGGTATGTCGCATGTCGCAGAAGAAAAATTTGCTTTGATCAAAAATTTGATGAAAAATATCTGAAAAATATTTCAAATTATTCTGAAAATCAGATAGAATTTGCGGATTAATTCTTGAAATAAGGTTAAATCAGTAAGAGATGAGTGTTGCATATTTTCTTTTGCTCAGTGTTTTATGAAATTTCCTCTCATGCAGGAATATTTTAATTGATTGATTTGACTAAAATATTCGAAAAATAATAGATTGGAATATATTGTATCGATCTAACAAACATATATTCTCCCCCAAAATGAGTCTGGAATAGAGAAAATTTTGGAATAGAATGTATTTATTCTCTGAAATAAGCCTAGAATGGAGGAAATTTAGGATAAAATATATTCTCCGAAATGAGCTTGAAATTAAAAAAAAATTTTGAAATAAAGGATTTTTTCGTAATTTCTCACCTTAGTTTACACGACGAAATAATTGAAATTGAATTTCTAGCTTTCCATTCTTCAATAAAGTTCAAAATTTATTGCAAAAACTTTAATTTTATATGTGCAGACGATAAATTTGATAGAAAATACTTAAAATTCCTTTCAAATTATTCTTCTAAAAGTTTGTATATAATTGACGGATTAATTCCTAAGATAAGACCAAATCAATAAATCATATATTTTCATTCTTGCAGTGTCGTGAAATTTCTCAGCTTATCAGGAATATTTTAATTAATTGGTTTATTAAAAGATCTGAAAAATAATGGATGAAAGTATTTTTCATTTATTCAACAAGCATATATTATCACCTGAAATGAATCTAGAATAGCAAAAATTTAGAATAAAATGTATTCTCTGGAATTGAATTTGAAATTAAAAAAATTTGGAATAATTTTTTTACGATTTATTATATTAATATTTGCATAAAGAATAATGAAATTGTATTTTTTGTACGAAAAATTTTCATTCTACGTGGAAATATTAAATGTGATATAACTATATCCGCACTGCATTTAAAACTAAAATATAATTACAATCATTTTTTCGGAGTATTTTTTAAGAAACTCGAAATGAAAAATAATACTAGAAAATAATAATTTAAAATTAATCCTTCTCTCTCTATCATATTAATATAATTTCTCCTACTTTCCATATTGATCCATTATATATCTTTTTTTTTTCTCCTTAATTCCCTGATTTACATGATATAATTGCAACATTTCTGATATTTTCTAATTTTTTTTGAAATCGAATATCCCTTTTATTTGAATAAATTTCCATTTATTATTTTCTATTTCACTTTCATATATTCGTTTATTTATTTCTTTTTTTCTAATATTTTTATTTCAGAACATTAAAATTTCAATTGACTGCCATATTTGCTTTAAAAAACTAGTAAATTCTTCTGTGAAATTTTAAATTTCATAAAATGCTTAGAATTTAACAACCAACCTTCATTTTTTCTTTATTCTTCCTGAAGTAAAATATAAGCTGAAAACAAGTTTTTTGTTGGCTATTTACATTCAAATAGAAGTCCTTTTTGTTGTAACTTTAATTTTATCTTAAATTTTACTTAAAAATTTAAATTTTATCTAAAAGCAGAATTCGATGGTTGAAAAAAAGTGTAAAACTTAAGAGTTTCATTTTTTTTTCAATCTAATTTATAAAGTCCAATCTTTTCTTAAATTTAATTTTATCAATTATTTTATCAATCATTTCTTTTTTTTTATCATTAGTTATTTTTTAATAAAATTAAGGGTTAGAATAAAATATAACTGTATATATGTGATTGTAAGGATTAATTCTTTCAACTAATTAGTATTTGCATAAATTAGTAGTTTGCAACTAATGATTGCACTTTAATTATGATTCTGATTAAATTGCATAGATTATCATTAGGTCATAATTATTGTATAATTTTTAGTATTCAAAAAAAAAAAAAAGGATATTTATTCAAATAATTATCTCGACATATATTCATGATAGCATCCTAAAAATTGTTGTCAACTTCAACAAAAAATAGCTTTATATATTCGAAATTTTGCAAATGATACATTCAATTTGAAAATCTAATTTACATAAATTTATTTGCATCTTAAAATATCGCAAATATCATACTTTAATTTAAGAAATTTTTCTTTAAAAATTGATAATCATTAGTTATAAGATATTCTTATGGGACCTGAATGAATTATAAATAGCATCCAAATTGATTATATTATTATTAATTAGATTTATAATATAAAATTATCTATTTATAACTATTTGCATAAACTTATTTGCAGTTTAAAATACTCAAAGATTTAAGCTTCTTTTTTTTGAATTTTAAAAGGTTTTTTTCCTTGATTATCAATAGTTATAAAATATTTTTGTGAAACTTAAGGAAATTATAAATAGCATTCAAATCGATGATATTATCATGCAATAATGATTAATTTGAATTTATAATATAAAATTGTTGAATAATTTATAAATATTTTAAATTTACAATAACAAAATTATTTGTTATTATTCATAGACATAAATTATCGTTTATATGAAGTGTGAAAAAATCACAGAATTGCATATTTTGTTAAAAAGTAAAAATTACAGAAAATGTTTACATTAAATTTTTTGTTTACCTTTTGGAATTTACCTTTTACATTGATGTTTGTCTTTTACCTCCGAAAGTTAAATACAATTTCATATTTATGCTCGTCAACACCAAATCCGCCCGCCTACCGCTCTCCCGCCTTTCTCCTATGAAAACTTTGAGGTGAAAAGTGAAGACTAGCTAGATAAGTAAACAAAAAAATATTGGTAAAGATTCTTCATTCATTGTTGGATGTACGATATTGTTGGATAATAAAATATCGAATATGATCATGCGTTCTGATATTCAATTTTCGCGAATTTTAAGACGAAAATTCAATTTTTCACGACAATTTAATAATGGTTTGCTTTTTTTTTTTTTATATTATTATTATTTTTGTATAAACCTTGGTGAATATTCAAATTTATTGTTGCCAAATATGATCTATTATAATTATTGAGTTAAGATAAAACTATAAAATTTTCGAACTTCAAGTTTTAAATAACAATAAAACTTTTCACATTTAATTAAAAGTAAAAATTAAATCAGATAGAATTCAAGTATTTCTCTTGGTCTTCGTGAATATTAAAATTTTTTTGATTCCAAATATGCTAATAAACAATTGTTTATAATTACTGAATTAGTATAAAAAATTTTTTTTAATTTAAAGTTTTAAATATCATTAAAAAATAATTAAAAGTACTTATTGCTTGATCAAAACTACTTATTAATTTTCATGCTTAATTAAAGCAAAAGATTAAGTTTGATGGAATTTAAATATTTCTTTCAAAAAACTAATTATTCAATTTGTAGAATAACCAAGTGGCTAATATAATTCCTGTAATTAAACATTTCAAAATTAATTTCTGTTTAGTATATATTGATTTCCTGTTTTTATTATGACACTATTTGTTGATTTTAATTTATTTAATAATTAATTTAATATTCACTTAATATTAAATTCCCCTTTCTTATTACATAAATTTAATCATTCAAATTAAGCCAACTTTGTATTCTTCTCTATTTAAAAAAAATTTGATATGAATACGTAAAATAGTCTTTGAAATAGCTACTGCATTTAATTTTAATTTCTTAATCAAATAATTTTTAGTCAATTCTTTTAACATTTCTCCTTTTCTATTTTGATATGTGAGGAAATATTTTGTCAATAAACATTTTTGCCGAATAAGACATGAAATGAGGCAAATTGAGATTTAAAACGGTTCGTAAAAAAGAAACATTATAAGTGAAAATTAAAGAAAAGTTCGATGAATTACAAAACTTCATTTTATTAATGATTTATTACTATTTCTTTTTGAATTCAATCATATTTAATACATTTATTATATATACTGATTTTTTTCATATATTTGATATATTTTCCATTATTAAATTACTAACTGTACGTGGTCACGCTCCGCGTGACGGAAGTTTTGCAAATGTTAAGCCAATCATCTTACTTCATAGATAGAATTAAAATATGATGCCTCGTAATTTGACAATCACGAAGGTATATGCCATTGATACTGAAGATTTGACAATTCGATTTGAACTGTCGAACTGGAACCCTTGGAACTCCGAACTGTTACTGTTCTGCTTCGATCTTTGTCGTTTATCTGTGAATTGGAGCGTTTTGATGATAAATATGTTTATCGTCCTTTTGAAACTATGCCGCGCCACTTGACCTTAGAATTTTCTGTTAATAGTAATTGTCATAGCGCTATTTGACATCTTTTACCCATATCTAATATGTTTAATTTCACAATGCATGTGAGTGTACAATATTTTTTGTTGTTCCATTGTCTATGAAGATATAGAGATTGTTTGTTTGCCAGCTCTAGAACACGCAAAATATAATTGTCCATGTGAGAAGTAATCGGTTTCTAGATCTAAAATTCTAAAGATTGGCCCTGAGATTCGTTAATGGAGAATGCAAGCGCTAATCGAATTGGGAATTGCAATCTCTTGAATTAAATTGACATATCCGTTGGAATTATAGGAATGCAGGAAATTAGCAGGTTTTCATCTTTGAAAGATACCTGTCAAGATTGTTGCTTCTACGACGTTGATCATTAATTTCTGTACTGCAAGTCGCATGCCATTACAAAGTTTTAGCTGGTTGATATTTCGCAACATGATAATTAGCACATCGATTTTCAGTGGCAATACATGCATACGGTGGTATCCCTAGCAGATTGAGTGGATTCAAAAACTCTGTTGGATAATTAACAGAGCCATCTGCATCCACAATAGTGTTGAGAGACTTGTATGTAACTGCCTCTTTTTGAATATTAGACTGAATAAATTGTGAAGTTCGTAGACATCTTTTATTTTTGACCGCAAGAATAACTTGTTCACTCAGCCAATCGTAATCCTTATAATTGGTTTGAATATGGGAAATATTTTTTCAACCAATTCTTCTTTTGACGTTACCAAATTGCAGAAGTTATGAGGCAATGAAATTCGTCCTGAGATCAGATCAACCGATACCTTTCCGTTCCTAATTTCCATCAATTTATGTGAGAAATCAACCGATACCTTTCCAGCTGATCGGTCGTTTTGCAACTGGACACCAAATTTGTAGTTAATTTCAACGTCTTTACATGTCGCCAGAATGTAGAGTATTTTAGGCAAGCATTTATTTCGTCTGCTGATGTCGATTAAGGAATTACAGGTAATTTTGCCGGAAATCTCCTGCAAACAATATTAATGCGTTCCAAATGCTCTGATATTTCCACGCAGGTCATGCAATGATCGATCTAGGGCCTCGGTCGACTTTTGTGCGCCAATGTACACTCATTTCAAACAATAAGTTCACGTTTTGCAGTATTTTTCCCGTACCTGATGTTTTAGAAATGCTGCATGTGGGAAATTCAATGAATTGCATGCTCAGTGGCAATTTCAAAACGGAATGAGCAGTTAGTAGCAATGCTTCAGCTATTCCAGACGATTTAAGAGCTAAGCTATGTCATTTTAAGATCGAATTGCTACCAGAATAAATCTAAGAAGAAACATTTTATCAGTTTCTCCTGGCGCATCAAAAAAGAAGATTTCTCCAACCCCTTCTTGACAGTTTGCATTATTTGATCACAAGTGCTTTTTCCTAAAACTTTAGCTTTGGAGTATTTAATTGAACATATGACAAAAGATCAGCTGTGTTGTAGCTTTGTTCGCGACGCGATTCTACATCGAACTAAGCAGCAACAGATCGATTCGGTGACGGAATTCCCAACGGATTGAGGTTTGTTCGAAATTTATAAACGCAAATCTTCAAGCATCATAAAAGTTTCGTAGATTTCTGCTGTGAAATTTTTTCATATTTGAATTTTCACTGCGTATTCAATGGAGAATATCTTCAGTCATATGTGATTTATATTTATCCCATAACTCTGTTGGAGGTGAAGGAGAGCAGGCGATCATTATGATCGCAAAAAGTGTACGAATTTGATTTGGATGTAACATGTTGCATTCGTCGTTAATGCGTACATTCCAGTCTCGCTCGTTCTCCAATAAATTCAAAGCTTGAAATGCATTGCAGAAAGTAGCATATGTAATGCTATTGAAAGTTTTTTATTGCTGGAAGGAGGATGACCCGGCACATTTACTAATAACATGTGAAGGAAGAAGCATTCGTCTTGATTAGGGTCCACGGTGTACAATCTGCCTATCGCAGCCTGTTTGAATATGCCGAGTTGTTCGTCAATTGGTTCTCGTCCTTTACTTAAAATGATTTTCCATCCGCTTTTCATCATTTTGACATAATGCGAAGAAAGCAATTAACACTGTAGCCGATGGATTCAGGACTATTTGTTGCACATTTGCAGCTGTTAGAAGCGTTGTCCATTTTCTAGATGTACTGCCAAGAGAACACCAGCTGAACTTCGTTCATGATGGAAAATGAAAGAATTCGCCATACAGCTTTCATTGCTGCTTATATATCTTTTATCCTAAGCTGTACAATTTCATTCATATGTGATACCGCATTCCTATCACTTCTTGCTGCACGCCAAAAACTGCCATGTCGCAGTTTTAATGCTTTTAATAGTAAAAGCGAATATGAAACAACCCACCGTTATCTATTTCGGTGTTACCATTCAAAATTTGTATCATTGTTAATTTACCGCTATCTTCTCTGATCTTCTTCTGTAGAAAGAATATCCATCGCTTTCTGTAACTGTGTTGAATATTAATGTTCGAGAATATCGCTTAGAGCATTTTCCATCATGCATGGTGAATTTAAATTCAGTGTATCGCAAGGCTCATACGTCACATTTTTCGTTACAACTTTATACAAATCCTTATCGATGTCGGCATCGAGTATTTTAGCGCATATTGCATCGTCGATTTCGTTTGAAGCGATTTTATCATAAAGTCAGATTAGTATATGCGCATGTAGCAATTCTCTCTCCTGCCATTCTACTGAGTACATCCAGGTGCACAGATCTCAAATACATCATGTTTTACCATAAAATCCATCAGCGATTTCAGTTTCTGTCTGAAAACATGTGCTGTGATATCATGCCTATCTATCGGCGATTGCCTAGGAAGTAAGAGATTTTATTTATCATCCCGAGTTGGATTGCATGTAAATGTAATGAGTAGTGACGAACATACGCAATTGCTTCTTGAGCGTACTCATGCATTTGTAAACTGCCTGTATATGAAGATGACAAAATCGTTAATCTTCCAATGTTAGTTGTATTACCGTCATTCACAAAAAAATGCATCTCCGGAATGAATGTATTCTTCAAAGTGAAGCTTGGTCTGATTCAAACGGATGAATATCAAACGTTATGTTTCGATTTTTGCATACATATCTACGATATATTGATAAAACAACTTACGGCATTCCAAAATGTGATTGTCTTCATTCTCTCGAATCATTAATCGGTATGAGTAATATTCATTTCGCTCATTTTTTATTTGTTTCTTCACCACTGTTGGATTTATCATCTTAACATTGAAGTGATATCCATCGGCACCATCCCAAAAATTATTTTATATTGAAGAGCATCGCAGTATCGCTGAATTTCTGCAATTTTTGTCCGTTGATCGTTTCTCCGATTAAGAACAATATTTTTAGATGGAATTGATCTTCGACAATAATAAGTGCTACTTCATCTATATTGAAGCATTGAATTTTCACACATGTTCTACAGCAGGTGTTTTGTCAACATGAACAACAATCTTGTATGTATTGGATGGCATCATGTCAATGCTATTTGAACAAACGCACTAATTTGTTTTTTCGTGAAGAAACTGTTGCAGTTGGAAAACGACGGATCTTTCTATGTCGGTTTGAATTCCGCAGAGTACATTCAATTCATCATTGCTATCACCAATGAAATACATTTGTAGGAATTTATGCTGACCATCTGGCAACGGAAGCAGGGAGCCGGCTTTGTGATAAATTTATCCTTTCACTTTGAAAGTTACACAAATTGTGTTATTAGATTTCTGCACCAAACGACTTTATTTGGAGGTAGGAACTGTATTTCCTAATGACAGGTAGAAATGCTTTGAATTCGCAGTATATCTAGCAAGCAAAGTTTTCAATGGTTCCGACGATTCTTAAAGTTGAAGCAGTTTAATTTTTCTGGCGGTGCAGCAGATCCCTTTCGTTTCTCCACATACGAAATGAATACTTGAGTAGCATTCTATTGTAAATTTTTTTTTCAATGTAATTTTAGTGAGAATTTTAACTTCTTGACCATTAAATATTAATAAATGATGGTTTTAAGAAGCTAAAATGAAACATTCAATTTTTAAAATTGAATATTTCGATATTATTACAAGTTTACATGCTTAGTTGAAAGAAAATTTAAATCATTTTTCACTTTGTTTTTTTTTAATCGTAAAACTACTTAATACAGATATACAGGACTGTTGAAATGGATATTTATTTATTTTCAAATCCAATAAAATTTTTAACTTCTTTTAAAATTCCCCTCTCCTACTTTAATAGATGAGAAGAAAGTTCGATAATGAAATGATTTTTCTCCAACTTGCATACTTTCGTCGAATTTTCCATCTTTTTTCTGCAAATGAAATGTATGGAAAATTGAAATTTAAACAGCAGCAAAAAATAAAAAAAAAAAAAAAAAAGACGCTTTAAATATTTTGAGATCATGAAGATTACTTGTCTGATTGTTATTTGCATTGGAAAAAGAAAAAAAAAAAAAAGGAAACTAAAAATTAGCAGTGGTGTGAAGAATGAAATATGAATTCCGGATGCAATAGGGAAAGATAAATTATTTATTCTTTTGTAATAAATTATAATAGTTTAAAGTTGTTCGAATTAATTATAAAATTTGCTAACATCAATTCTTCTTTTTTTTTTGAACTAAAAAATTAGAAAAAATTTTCAAAAAACAAAATTGTTCAGATTTTACTAGTAAATTGATAAGTTGATTTTTTTAAACTTAATATTTTGGCTTCATTTAAAATTATTTTCACTTGATAAGCCGATCAGGAAATGTTGTAGCTTTATTTTGGCTTCATATCAAGATTGCTTCTACACTGATAAGCTGATTGGAAAATTTTTAATTTGATTTTAACTTTCCTCAAGATTGCTACCTTATGATAAGCTGTTGTAACTTCAACAGCTTGATATTGGCTTACGAATAAAAAAATTTTTTAAAAATTTTGTCCTTAGGTATTGATTTTTGCTTTTGTTTCTTTTTTATTTTTCAAATCTTTCTTTAGCCTAAGTTGGATATTATTGATTATTGGAGCATTTCCTGCAAACTCTATATGCATGTCAAATGTCGTCATTTAGTAAGCGTATAAAAATTAACTTTTAAACTTTTTATAGCTTATTCGTGTGATTGATTGCTTTGCTTATATTTTACTTCTTTCACGCCTAGATATATTCATTCTATTAATAATTTGTCATTATTATTGACTTATTATTGCAGAACTCTTTCTCTTTTTATTTGCAGAAAATAACTTTTTGGAAAACTAGTCTTTAGATATTATGATAATTTTTACGGACAATAAATTTTGGAAAATTGGGCTTTTCTTTTTTTTTTTGGGAGACAAATGCGAATTTTTATGAGTAAGATACAGTGAAATAATTGCAAGTATATTAGGCTTGGTATTTCTTGAAATTCATAAAAAAGGATAAGTTAAAAAAGTAATTAGAAGTATATCAGGTCGGATATTTTCTGAAATTTATGAAATATGATGAATAAATAAATTAATTGCAAACATATTAGGTTTAGTATTTCCTGAAATTTATCAAATAAGGTGGGTGAAAGAAGTAATTGTAAACATATTAGATTTATTTATCGTTTCATTACTCAGTTTAACATATCTTTTTGCTATCAATTTATCACTTTTAGAATGCTCGCGCAAATTTCATATGAATAATTTAGAAAAATTGAATATTTTCAATATTTTCATCGATTCATCTAAACTATTTTCATACATTCATTTTTCAAATGTTTGTTATTAAGAATTAAACGAATAAATGGAATTAAATTAAAAGGACTAAAAGGATTAAAATGAAAAGTAGCAAAGTAAAACTAGTATTTCTCGCAGAATGATTAATTTAATTTTATGTTATGGATAGAATTGATTAATTTCAATTATTTTGTATTATTCTAACATTTGTTCTTTAAATTCTCTTTAATAAGTTTAGAAATAAATGAAATTTAATTTGATAAAATTTTAAATTCTATTTCAAACTTCAGAAAGAAATGAGGAAGTTTTATTCATTAAGATTATTGCTATTATTGATTAAATCGTGTCAAATTTTGGGAATAAGTGAGAAAGTTTTAAGTATTATCATTATCACCAATTATCGATTAATTTCATTACTTGAGATTTTATTTAATACATTTCATATTACACATCGATTGATTCTATTATTTCGTTTCATTTTGCTTTTTTTTTTTTGCTTTCATCATTTTATCTTAATTTTTTTTCCAAATTTTTCCCAATCATTCTTTCATTTATCAACTTAAATTTGTAAGGATTGAAAGCCAATATTAAAAAAATAAAAAATTTCATTAATTTTTTCGGAAAAAATAATGAAAAGAAAGTGTTCCACTGAATAATGTGAGAGAATCAATTTTTTCTAAAGAATTTTTATCTTTTGCTACTAGTTAAACTTAAAATAGTGAAATATTTATGATTATTCATACCTATTAAACGTGGAAATAATGGAAAAAGAAAGATTTTAATGGAGGCGAAGGAAAAAATTACTTAAAATTTCATAGACTAATAAGAAATTAAAAAACCGATCGATCTAAATCGATATTTATAAATATAAAAGAAAAAAGAAAAAAAAATGTTCTTCAACACAAAAAATCAATTTTTTATGTTAATTAATACTGAAAAAATTATTTCTTCCAAATAATTTCACGGTTTACTACTGATATTTTTTTTCCATTAAAATGACCAAATCATTTTTTACAGAAAAAGAATGATTAATCTAATTTTAATTTAAGTTTTCGTTTTATTTCATATTTTTTATATTCTATGATTTTTGTAGCACTATATCGTAATATTCAACTTACACATCAATTGCCACATAATTCGAATTCGTTTATTGGTGCTTTAATGGATATCAAAAATTTGTTTGCTGTGGAAAATATGGATGCCGACACTTACAAGTTGTTGTTAATAATTATTAATTATAATTAATCATTTACTATTATTTTCAAAACAAAAAATTTTAACTAATTTTCGAAACAATAATTTTCTATGATTTTGTATGATATTGCAGGAAATTTTAATTTTTATGATTATTAATATTACGATAACAAAGTTTTATTCTAAAGTATAGAGCCAAAAAAATTATAGAAATTAAAAATATGTGGTATCAATAATTGATAGCAAAAATGATTAAAATTTAATAATTAGAGGGTGTGTTATTAGAACTAATTGATTATGGCCAATAATTATCAAAACTAATTAATGATAATTGGACGAAAATGATTTAATAAATTAAAATTTTATTATGCATTGATTCATTTAGTGTTTAAATTAATTCGTTATTATTTTTAATTTCCAATCTTCTTTTTTTTTGCATAAGCAAAATTGAAATACTAAAAATATGATATTTTATGAGATAATCGAAAGAATTCTTAAGATGTGAACCAACGAAATCAATTATTCCGAACGGATTAATCATTTCACGAGCAATGGCAAGCGCAATCAAAAATGTTCCGCAAAAAATGACTGTCAACAGTTGTCATACATATTTTTGCAACAAAAGTATCATTTTTGATAATTAATTTTTATTTGAATATTCGTACTTAAAAATTAATAAAGTTTGTTAAATTTCAAAATTTCTTCTTTTTTTGCACAAAAATATGATAGTTGATAACTTAATCGATTAATATATCACTGGGAATTTGAATTGTAAATTTTTGTTTCGGGTAGTTTATGCAGAAAATGTATTTGATCATATATATTAGTGAATAAGTTGTGCCAATTAATTCTTTACTTTAATTTATAATTTATAAAAATTTTAATCGATAATTGAAAGCTTTTTAGTGTTAAAAAATTTCAAAAGTTAAAAGTAATTATGAAATTAATATTATTAATATAATGAAAAATATAAAAAAGATTATAAAATTTAATTTAAATTTAATTTCAGTAACTGAATCTTCACCACTTATCTATCAGATAAAAGATGTTTATACGCGTGATGATTTATGTGTTCGACAAGTTGAAGTATTACAAGATGACAAATTAGCAATTAAATCAGAAGTTTCATTTCATGAAGTAAGAATATTTATGCAAGCACGCATCTGCATCAATATTTTATTTTAGAGTATATAGTAGCCTGAATAAACAGCTAAAGACTTACAGTCACTCTGAATTAATACAAATAAAAGAACAAAAAACCATTCTAATCAAAGAAAAAAAAAAAACCAATATTTTAAAACCAAAAAAATTTAAAGATTTACTAACACGATAAAACACCAACTCCTTCCAATTTCAACATAACATATGTCAAAATTATAATTAGCACTAATAGGGACTTCAACATGAACCTTTGGTAACCATATATGAAATAAAACTAAACAGAAAATTTAAAACCAAAAAAAAAAACCACAAAATAAAAAAAAAAAATGTTGGGTTATGTTTGAATTTTAAAAAAATTTTTGTTTGAATTTTAAAAAAACTATCAGAATAAAAAAATCAATTTAAAGCATGAAAAACACAAACTTAAGAAAAACAACAAAAAAATCATAATAAACAAAATTCAAAAAGCAAAAAACACGATTATACGAAAACAAATAAGGCATATCAAAAAAACAAAGAATAATAAATCAAATACTAACAAGCACTAATCTTTTCAACCTGCAGACCATAATTTAATTTTTTTTTTTTCTTTTGTTTGTTTTGAGAATAGGGGAGTTGATTGTTTTTAGTAGTAGTATTGTTTTAACTTTGCTTTTTTTTTTCTTTTTGGAATTTTCTGGATTTTAGTTGTCTTTTTTTTTTTTTTTTTTTTTTTTTTTTTTTTTTTTTTTTTTTTTTTTTTTTTTTTTTTTTTTGGTTTTAATGGCGGTGCGACGAGAACTGTATTTACTAATCGTTTTAGTGATTTTTGTATTTTTTTCTTTTTTTTTTTCTTGTTTTTTTATTGGTTTCGTTTTGTTTTCTGTGAGTTTTTTGTCTTATCAATTTTTTTGGTTCTTTGTTGATTTCTCCTTTTTTTTTTTTTCTCGAAAAAAATTTACTGATCTTTGACATTTGAATCCCTAACTTTTGAGAATAACAAAAGAAATGTAATAGTTCTTCTTATTTCGCTTCATAAAAAAAAAATTAAGTATTTCTATTATGATATCTTATCATATATTATTAGTTGTAAATTTTTTAGGGATTTGGATAAATTCCTGGTAGTTTATAAAAATTATTTGAGAATTTTTTTTTTTTTGTAGGCATGTCGAGAATCGATATCACATCAATGTCATATGCCTGTAACACCAATGCCTGATTTTTGCAATTCTTTATCAGAAGCAATCAAACAACTTTTTGAAAATAAAGACGATGAGATATTTCCGTTATCACCTGAAATTCACGAATTTGCTAATAAGATATTAATGAATCCAATTATTGATATCTTTGATGTAAGTTACTACAGTGATATATCATTGATTATTCTGAATGTTTTCTGTATAGGAACATTAACTCCATTCGCATCAGGGATAATGTGAAATATCGATTTCCATATTCTTTCGATTAAAATTTATGAAATGAAAAAGTGAAAAGTGAAGTTAACCTTAAAAAATTTTAAAAATGATCAAACTTTTTCTTTCACCACAAGGATTTATAGCAACTTTTTTCCTACAAATTAATAAAAGTAAAGTACGAATTTTTCTTGATGAACAATTACTTTACGTACGTTACTTCACGTACGCGTGATATGCATGATACGTAATATGTGCTTTTGTAATTTTGCTGATGAAATTTCAAATTTATCAGAATAAAATACAATCTTACAGATTCGTATTGTTGATGCCGATTCATTTGCAATGGCAACAATGAAAGGATTTTATACAAAAATTTGGGCTAAAACGAAAGAAAAAATTGGTGAAAATTTCATTAATTTCAATAAAATTTTTCCAATTTAATTTCTCATTTATTTTCTGTTAATTTTCGTCTTTAAATCAATTAATTTTTGCTAATTTTTGTTAATTATAGCTAACTTTAATGATCCTTGTTAATTTTCTTTCTTTTTTTCTTAATGAGTGAAATTGAAATTATTATTGTTTCCTTTTTTTTTTTTTTTATAGATGAAAATTTAAACCATCATAAGTTGTTAGCATCATATTTTGTGGAAACAACTCTTCTTCCGTCTATGCTACGATATCATCTTAGGTTAGTATTAAATAAATCTTATTGTTGGCTAAAAAGTTTATTTTATTTAATAATGCATAATTTTTTTTTTGCCATTTTTTCAATAATTAATTTAATAACTTTAGCGAAATTGCAATTTTTTGACAATTGGCAAATTTTAACAATTACAGTTTAATTATTACAATATATCACAATTACCAGTATATGTGCTATGCTAATGTCAATTATGTAATTTAAAAATGTAAATATAATAACTAGTAATTATAATTTTATATTAATTATAACTGTAAATATGATTTTAAAATTGTTATCACTAAAATCATCAATTTTAACGATTTATTCAAGTTTATGATTTAAAACTACCTAGTTAATAGCTAGCAAGTTCTAGAATACCTAATTAAGCTTGCACAATACCTAGTTATCTAGTTTCATCCAATTTACCTAGTTAATTATCTAGTATCTAGATTTCTACCTAATTTTCGACTATCTAATTTTCATATAATTCATCGATTTTAGAAGTGTTAAAAACTTGAAAAAATGACTCTTGATAAAATTTATGAAATAATAAAAATGAATATAGTTAAAAATTTCGAAATTATAAATTTCGCAATTTTCTGCGAAATTTTTTTTTTTTTTTTCAGTCGTGGTTTCTCGCCTATCGAATTGCAACCGCTGGATTTTTGTTTATGGATTCATAGTAATGATATTAACAGTAATGAATGGCTTCTATGCGAAAATCATTTTTCGATAGCAAGTAAGATAGATTTTTTTTTCTTGAAATCATTATCATCAATTATCACTACTAATTAATGATTAATTTGATATAAATATTCCGAATAATTTTATAAATTATCAGAATGTTAAATGATGATTTTCATTACTTTCATTTAATTCTTTTAATTTTTCTCTTTTCATTCATCAATTAGTGCTAAAATTACTGAAATTATTCCCAATTTTCCATTTGATATGTTCTTTTATTAAGATAAAAATATATGTTTAGAATATTGGTAAACCACTTTGATCACGTACGTGTATGGGTAATTTCTTTTTGATAAATTACGTACGATTAATGTCTTTAGAATGATCAATTACTGATCATTTCGTTTTCCACAGATATTTTTTAATATTTATTATTATTATTTATTCAGAAGTATAATGCAATTAACATGTTTAATTAAATTCAGATTTTTTTATTTCTATTTGATCAATTAATTTTAAAATTGAATTTTCAGAGTGTGGCCGAGCATTTATCCAGCATCATTTGTGGACAGTAACGGGAAATTTACTCATGACAGCAACTTCAGAAGCTATTATTAAAGGTTTCTTCATGGAAAAAGAATCGAAATCTAGTTAAAATGTGCACACGTGAACCATGTAACGTTACGTATTTCATAAATGTCGTAATGGAACAAGAATTTAACGTTAGTTAAAATGTATTCACGTGAATCACGTAACGTTGCATAATAAAATAAACAACCTATTTCAAAGGTGTTTCTGTACAACAAATTAAAATGAGTACACGCGAATTACGTAACGTTGCGCATTTAGATTTCTCATTTTATTTTACAAATCTTTTAAATGTATAGCCTTTAGTTGTTCAATATCGATCAATCTAATACAATTATGATATTTATTTTCTTTTTATATACATCTCATCAATATTATTTTGAATTTTTATTGTATGGGCAAATTTTTATGCATATTTATTTGCAAATATACATTTTATTGTATGGGCAAATTTACATGGATATTTTTTTACAGAGTTATATTTATTGTATGGGCAAATTTACATGGATATTTTTTTTACAAATTTACATTTATTACATGAGCAAAATTTTACTGCATAACTAAATTTTTGTTGCAAATTTTTTTTCCTATATTTTTCATGGCAAGTAAATATGATGAAATTTTAAATATTCAAAATTATTTTTATTCAATAATTATTTATTTCTTTTTTCTTTTTTTGATTATAAATATAATTTCTTTTCTCAACAAAGTATCATTTTTTTTTTTTTAAATAACTATGAGCGAGAGTGGTACAACTGAAGCAATCAGTACAGAGGAATTTCCAAAAATGCCTAAAAATTATAATGGCTTTCATGTATTACCATCTACTATTACTGTAAGTAATTTGTAGTATACAGTAAGTAGCAAAATATTATTTTGGGTTCAATTCCCGCGGTACAGTAATTCCTAATAAATGAAAAAAATTGATTTTCTGTTAAAAATCAAAAAAAGAAAAAATGCACGAATAAAATATTTTAAGAGTTTCTTTCATTAGTAAAAATTCTTTTAATTTAAATAATTCTATAATTATGAATGAGGGGAAAAGTGTTTTCAAATGAAGCTATGTATAAAGAATGAGAATTCAGTATAAATTAATTTGAAAGCAAATTTTTGTCAAGCTGGAGCATATTTCTAATTTTTAATTCTAATTGAAATTTTTAAAATATTTCAACAAGGAAATATCTATATCTAAATCGGATATTACTAAGCGGATATGGATACTAAGTTTCGGTTAATTTGTAATTTCATTTCCAATTGTTTGGAATAATAAGTACTTATGTCTTCATTTCCAATAATAATCGCGAAATATATTAATGTGTTAGTAGTTGCAAAATCTAGTAAATTTAAATTAAATATTGAATTTTAATAAACTTAGGGAAAAAATTTTTTCAGCTAAAATTAGATGAATTATCAATAATAAAACTACGCAATTCAAGCAATTATCCTGTTCTTTATAAGGTAAATTTTGTAAATTATTACTTGAACAATTTCAAAATGTTTTTAATTAACACCATATTATTCGATAAATCCATGAATAATCATCAGACAGTATTTCTTCATATTCAAAAATTAAAATTACCGTAATTCAAATGATTCAAATGAATTGTTTCCAAGATTTCAGCAAATATTCACTAAAGATGATATCAATTTTTAAAATATTCACCAAAAAAAAAAAAAAAATGCCTCGAAAATTTTAAAAAATATATTTTCAAAAAGTCCTTACAAAACAAAAGAATTTTTAAAATTTCAAAAATTACTTGAAAATCTAAAAAAATCTAGTGATGGAAAATTCTTTTTTTAGTCTAATCATAAATGCTTAGGCGAATCGAAAATTCTCTTACAAAGAAAAATAAATTAAAAATTGAAGACAACAATTTTAGAATTACTTTTAAAGTTTGTAAAACATTTTTATCAATTTATCAGGTTATTATTATGAGTCATGCAAGTTAATTTCAATTCAACATTTTCAAATTAATTTGTAAATTCAATATAATTAATTTCCGATTAAATGTACATCAAATAATCGAATCAGTATTCTGGATTGTGCCGGAATAGTACTTCCGAAACATGAAACGGATATTTTAGTATATCGTCATGATTGTGAAATTGATGCAACGGTTGGTAAATAATTTTTTTTTTCTGCATTTTTTCATTGAAATAAATAATCAATGTGAAATTCATTCTTTTTGTTTTTTGAAATTTCCGCCATAATATTATAAATTCTAAATATTTTTTTAAGCATTAAATGTGGAAATTTTGCACGAAAAATTAATTTTTATAAATTATTTAATTTTCAAATATTTTTTATTCATTTTATACCTATTTGATAATATAGAAAAATTACGAAAGATTATCAATTTCTAAGATGCATGTAGTAATTTTTATAAAGTTGAGAAAAGGATCAAAAAAGGAACAAATGCTAAGATAGTTTTTATTTGTAAGATATAATTACTAAAAATTTGCAAAATATATTTGCCAAACTTGTACAGTATCCAATTTGATAAACTTATACAGTTTCCAATTTCACAGATTTATAATGCCACCATATCCATAGAAATAAAAAGTGCTTTTTATAATATTTTTGGAAGGAAAATATCATACAAATGTTAAAATATGAAATAACTATGAATTTTGCATCTTTAGAAAAAGAATTTACAAATTTTCTTTTTTTCTGTAATTTTACAAATTTATATAATTTCCAATTTTATTTTGTAGTAAAAGATATCGTAAGCATAAGTACAAAAAAAGTTTTTTGCAATATCTTGAAATGGAAATTTTACCAAAAATACTAAAAAATACAAAATAGTTATGAATTTTACATTTTTGGAAGGAAAAAATTATTTTAGCTGAAATTTCGGAAAAAATTGAAAATTTTTTCTATCTAATTTAATTATCATGTAACTTTTAATTTCCAATTATAATAATTAAAAATAAACTTGATATTATTTTAGGATCGTTTCCTGGTACTTTATACGATAGTTGGTATGCAATGGTGTACTGAAGATGCTAATGCATTATTATGCTGGCAAAGAGTAAAAGTTCAACAAGTTCCAACAAAATCGATAATTCTTACCGCTAAATTAGAACAATCAAATATATCTTAAATATAAAAATAATTAGCAAAAAATTTAATAAATTAATATAAAAAATATTTAAATTACAAATAAAAATTATTTAATTAGAAATTTGCGAAGATTTTATGAAGTATCGAAAATATCATCTAAATACCATTTTTAAAATATCATTTTTCTGAGAAGTTTTGGGAATTATTCAGTATTGAGAAAGATTATAAATAAGAAATATTCGCTAGTTTATTAAGTCATATTTATTTTTTCAATTTATAATTTTCAATTTATAATTCAAAATTTCATTTTCATTATCAAATTTCTTTCTGATCATTTCTGTTAGGATACATTTGATTGCCAGTTGATTCTAGCATATTTATTACTCTGGATCTTGTAGTGAAGAACATGAAAATAAATCTTGCTTATTTAGAATTAGAAAAAATGGAGGAGAAAAAATTAAAAAAACATTTTAATGTCACCAGAAAAAAAATTAAAACAAAGATTGATGATTGATTATTTTGTTAAAGAAAACAACAAAGAAAAAAAAAAACCATCAAATGATAATTCTAAAACTGGATAACTGATTCTAGAACAAGTATCATCTCTATCCAGCATAGTTGATTATTGGCAAATTGTCTTTTAACCTATGCTAATCATAAGTTGAAACTAACTAAGTGAATCCGTAAAATTTAAATTTAGCTTTCTTTAAAAAATGGCCATTTCTTTCAATCATCTAGAAGTACACAAATTTCGATGTTTGAGAAAGGTATATTAGAAAGTTTACATTTGTTTTTGGAAACAGAGATATGAAATATTGCTATCAAATCTTAATTAATCCAAACCAATCTTTAATTTGTTGATTGGTGGAGAGAAACAAGCTGCTAGAAATTCATTTTCATGTGGAAAGCATTGCCAAAATTTATTTATGATAGAATTACATAATATATGAAAGTAATACCTAAAATATGAACAAACACCACAATTTAAAAATCAAGAGAAAGCTAGTTTGCATGGAAAATATGAAATGAATTATTTAAAAAGCAGCATTAAATTACAAATATTTACATTTTGAAAAAAAAAATGTATGAAGAGATAAAAAATATGAAATTTTTTTCACCAAATTTGCAGAAAAAACTTTTAAGGAATTATTCCATGGAATTCACAATTAGGCCAACAAATCAAAAAAGAGAGTATTACAAAATGATCGCAATCAAAGTGAAGGTATTCGAGTAAGAATGCAGAAATGATTGATTGCTGTTAAAAAAAAAAAAAAAAAAAAACAGACAATTGAAAGAAACTTTAAGCATTTAAAACGAAATAGAATTTTATCCCGAAAATTTAAAAAAAATAAATTCTCTTTAATCACTCAATCATAGTATCGAAATAATTAGGCCATAAGTTAAGATATGCTGAAATAATGTAAATAAAACAGTTAAAATATTTGAGAGATTGGTGAAAGAATCCGCTTTTATCCATTTACAGAACTATCACAAAAAAAAAATTGATCTCCCTGTTAAAACATATTTTGCAAATACCAAATAAAGTTTCCTACAAATTAATGAAGTGATCTTCCAACACCCTATTATTTACTATCCCTGGAACAATTATTAGAAAGTCAAAAAGGACAAGTTTAAATAAATAAAATTCAATCACACCGGAATCACTTATCAACAAGTACGAAATCATCATCTGCTTTCCTAGCACGTCGTCTTAATCGTTTCTTGTGATCGCCACTGTCGTTATCACCAGTTCCAATATCACCACCACTGTTCAATGAACCATTGGTTTCCTGAAGAAAAACTAACTCTCATCAAAAGTAACAGAAATCATCACATCCAGTGTTTACTGAAAATTTTGATCGTATTTTATTATTTATTGATATTTCTTTTACAATACTGTCCTACCCATACTTCCGAAGAAAAAATATTTTTCAATATCTTCGAAAATGTAGATCACAATACATTAAAATCCAGAATAAGATTCAATATCTTAAAACCACATCATAATTTATCAAATGAAAATATTAAATAGACAATTAAAAAAAAAAAAAAAGAAAAAAAAGTTATAAACGATGAAAGTTTTTATCTTTGATGGGAAATTATCAAACCGAAAAAAATTTCAATTTAAATTTTAAAAAAATGAAAAATTCCCTTACATATTAAAACAACTGAAAATTGCAGAAATTATTTTGAGAAGCTGCAAATCTTTTATAAAATTTGTTTAAAAAAAAAATTGAAATTTGAAAATGAAGCTGTTAACAACCTGACTACTTCTACCATCTGAATCCGAAGTACTGTCCATTTCGTCATCTGTTTCATCATTCTCATTACCATCAGCATTTTCGTCTCCACTTTCTTTTTTTTGGGATTGTTTTGCTTTCCCAATCTTTTTATTTATTCCATTTGTTTGATTATTCGGACTATTGTTCTTCATTTCTTTCTTATCCACTAATGGTTCGTCGTCATCTGAATAAATGTTCAATTTTTACTTAATGAAGGCACCATATAGACCAACAAGATATAAGAAACTGCACTCATCATAAAAATCTCACTCTAATTACATTCAGTGAATGCTAAAAAAATTACCGGATTTCTTTTTTCCATCATTTTTTTTCTTTTTCTTGCCAGTTCCAGCGGTACTACCAGAACAATATTCATAAGTATACCAAGGTTGAAATGACTCAAAGAAGCCACAATCTTCCGTTAAATTAGGTAGCAACCATAATTTATGTCTGCCCAAAGTAACTGCCCAGATTATAGCAAATAATATTGTTCGAGCTGTAAGGATTAAATAAAATGAAAATAGAAATTAAAAAAATTTCTTTATTTCTTTTCTAATGACAAGTATACAAAATTAAAAGTTCTAAATTTACCTACTGCAACACCAATGAGCAATCCAAAGCAAGCTAATCCACAGAGTGATAAATAATAAACACCTTGACGTAGCCACATCGGCCAAAGTGGGAATAAACAGCCTGCTATAGTTCCTAGTACTGAAATAATTTGATAAGAAACAATCCATGCGCTTGCTTTTCTCCTTTTGATTTTATAACTTTGCAACTTTTTGTAGCTTCTCTACTGGATTTTTATCGCGATCGCAAATCCAATCTTTTTATCAGCAAATAAAATAAGAAGATTTTTCCACGCTATCGAGAATTTTTTCAAACTGTATAGTCCCTTATTTAATAATATTAACTGTCATTGAATGTGATTTAAATAAAGCATTGATAAAAGGAATTAAGCATCAAAAATTTATGCAGATATGGTATCGTTAAGTTCTAGTGAACAATGAGACGGGAAACTAACCCATAAGAGCACCAATAACTTTTTTAAATAAGGGTGTTGGATCAAAGATCCAAACATACACATCGTTTGCATCATTAAATGATTGCTCTTGATGAAGTTCTAATTTGATTTTACGCTTTTTCTTTTCTTCTTCTTCCTGGAAATTTAATATGAGAATAGCAAATGACGTTTCATCATAAATATTAAAACAAAAAATTTACCTTTTTCTTGTCTTTTTCTTTTCCATTCTCTTCATCGATATCGTCACTCTCCTCTTTTTTTCCTTCCTTATTTTTTTCTTTCTCTTTTTCAGTTTGATCTCCTTTACCTGACTTCTTTTTCGGTGATTTGCTCACATCAGTTCTTTTTTCTTTCTGATCCTGAAATTGCTGCATTCAATACCTTTACAAATTATATTTTAAGAAAAAAGTAAAACAAACAGAAAATGAAAATATTATGTAATCTTCAAATAAAAATTAAAAATAACCTTTCTTTCATCCTTCTTTTTTGGAACTAATTTTCTTGCGCGAAAAAATAGACCTTTTTCCAGGAGTGAGCGCATGAATACTACGGCTGCTTGCCGTGTCGGGAATTTAACATTTTTTGCTGCATGACCGTATTTCTTGGATTCATACAACGTGTCAACTGCTTTTGTACCTTAAACCGTTCATAAATATTAAATTCAATCTGAATCATTTAACAATAACTGAAATAGCCTTATTATTCGAATGGATTTTACAATAATATAATATGATCTTCTCTAGCTTGTATTTTTTTCACTTTTTTATTCTCCGAAAAATAGAAAAAAACGTGCCTTTCTCTCTATTTTTTTTCCTGCAAAATACATAAAATAAGGTAATTCTGTCGAAAAAAGTAGTGAAAAAGATTAATTAATACCGGTAAAGTAATATACTTCATTGCCTCCAAATACTGTTGTCTTCGTTGGACAATTGAATCGAACATATCGAGCAATAGCATCTTCCTCTTTCCCAAGTTTTTGATTCGGCTGAAAAAATTTCCAATATCGAAGAAAAAAAAAGAAGATAAAAATATTTTACGTAGCAATATTTTAATTTTCTAATGATTAATATAATAGATATAACTTGGAAGAAATTAATATATTCCCAGAAGATATTTCAATAAAATCCAAAAAGAAAGGCGAAATTGCAAATAATTGGACAAATAAGTAAACCGATGATCCTCTAATTTTTCTAATTATATAATTCCAATAAATGATTACTACATAAATAATTTTACAGAATAACTGAAATAGCACTTACATCGTTGGCTTTTTTTCTTCCACCTTTACGTCGATCAGCCATTCGCGCTAACTGAAAAAGCAAGAAATAATTAAAAAAAAAATCAGAATTGCTAAAAACGATACAAAAGATAAAAATGTTTGAATGAAAATAAAAAAAATTCGCTTTGCTTAAATCCTAAATAAGAATTATGTCATAATTCGACTAATATATCGTAGAAATGTCGAAAAAATCAATTTAAAAATCAATTTCCTATATAATCTTATAAAAATAAACAATTCAAATAATCGATATATAACCAAAAAACGATAATGAAACGGAACAGTTTGAAAGTCATCCTTATAAATTATTTCTCTAAAAATCACTTCTTCCTTATATCTATCGCATAGAGTTATGCTAACATAAAAATATAAATTCTACGAAATGACTGAAATACTTTTCAATAATTGATGAACAATTTTTTGGTATCTCCAGGATTTCAGTAACCTGGAATACCTTATTTAGAATAAAACATTAAGTACCAATAACTACAATATCTCGGATGTGATTCCCGATAATCTGGAATATTCCGATGATCGACATCAATTTCGAAAATACTATACTTCATTCTAATTCGTTGTTACATTAGTATCATTAGCTTTAATCCATAATTAATTAAAACACTAAATAAATGTTCGTGCATTCTATATATAGAAATTAAACCATATGATTGAGTAAAGAAGCCATCAAACATCTAAAGATCGATCACCTAAATAGACTAAACGAGTAAATGGATAAATGAGTAAATGAGTAAATCAATAAACCAATCCTGAAATTCGATCTACAATCGATTTAGGCAAAAATTCGTCAGAAACCGTATACCGAAATTGTTTTTTTATTAACTGGTGAAATATGGCTCGTGTCGGGCCGATGAAATTAAAAACAATATGACGGATGACTTGTCATCTCAACGTCATCTTTTCGGGAGTTTGGGGGGATTCCGGTTCCCGGGAGTTGTGAGAGTCGTGGGTTCGCGGGGATTTCTGTTTTCCGGATACTTCTGTTTCTGTTTCGGATGAGATATAACTAAATTTTCGGCTGATTTATCGGAAGATTTCTGAAATATCATATAAATAAGAAATGGATATTGGAAATGATCAAATTTAAAAGTACATAAAATCTTTGCAATCTTTTCAAAAATTTGAGACATCATTTGAGAATAAAGGAAAGAGTTAATAATTAGAAATGATCAAGCTTAAATATTTGACCTTTCCAATCTTTTCAAAAGTATGAGACATCATTTGAGAATGAAAGAAAGAATTAATAATTAGCGAAGAGTAAAGATCAAATCTAAATACTTGATTTTTTTTTAATTTCTTAGAAAAATAATCAGATATTTGATAAGAAAAGGGAAAACCAATAATTATGACAATAGTAAATGATCAAATTTAAATATTTGACTTTTGGATTTTTTCAAAAAAAAAAAAAAATATATGAGACATCATTTGGAAAAGGAAGGAAAAAACTCTTATTGGTACAAGAGTAAATGATTTAAATTTGAACACTTGACCTTTGAACTTTTCCAAAAAAAATATGAAACAACATTTGAAAAAGAAAGGAAAGAATAATAATTTAAAACAAGAGTACCGATTAAAATTTAAAAACAATTATATCACAAATAATAGTAGCTAAAAAAAAAAGAAAAAATAGCGATTGTGTATGAAACGGCATAAATTTAGAAAAATAATATTAAAAATTTTTATCATAAATATTTGACCTTCGAATTTCATTCTGAAAATTTAAATTCGAGTTTCATTTTGAAAATTTAAATTCGAATTTCATTTTGAAAATTTAAATTCGAGTTTCATTTTGAAAATTTGAATTCCATCAGCTATTTTTGCTGCTTTCAATGCAATAGTACTTTATTTTGTTGGCGTATGCTAAATATGAATTTTTGCGTTTGAATGTTTATTCAGACTTTTTTATAAATTTTATTGATTCGATTATTTTAAAGTGCTAATATTAGCACTTTTAACTTTATCAAAGTTTGATAAAAAAAAAAATTGGATTTTTTAGATTTAAAAAGTATGATATAGGGATATTTGCCAAAAAAACTTTTACTCATCAATCTTTTCCCGGAATGTTTTTTAATATTTGAGAATGTTTTGGCATTATTTTTATATCATTTATAACTACCATTATTGATATTATTTATTACTTGTTATCAGGTAATCAATAAATCTTTGATATTATTTATTACTTGTTATCAGATAATCAATAAATCTTTCAAATTTATGACGTTAATAATAATCGTTCAAAGTTTGAAGAAATAAATTAATCGTAATTTTTGTGAAAATTTTACATTTTTAAAATACTTAATTGAAATTTTTTACCGTACAAAGGAGTTTTTCCAAGCAACAATAAGCAGTATGTATTTTGTAGGTAAAAATTTTTAAATTTTAATTAATAATTTAATCCTTTACTTATATAAAAATGATCCATTCATCACAAATCAAAAAATTTATTTTGATCTTTGCTCAAAATTAATAAAATGTTATGCGATTTTTAAGGCTCTTTTTGTTTGTTTATGTTGAATTTTCTGAAATTTTTAAAATCTAAATGTGGCAGACATATTTCTGTGTTTTATAACTTGTATTTTAGTATTGTGCCAAGGAATCGTTTATCATAAATAATTATTTATACTAAAATTAATCACATCAATGGTTATCATCTTCCGACGGTGAGATCCGATAACGCGGCACATATTTCAGCAAAATTTTGTTTCTGTCGAGGTATCGCTCTCGGTACATTCTGTAAATATTAATGTATAAATTATGCTAATTTTTCCGGAAAATTTTATTTTTCGGAAACCATGCTAATTTTCCGGAAAATCGAATTTTCCCTTTTTTTGATACAAATGTTCTCTTCTAAGTTAGGGCCGTATTTCAGGAACAGGGTCTTAAAATAGAATCTCCTGAAAAAAACGATTCATATTATTAACAATGAAATCTTTTCCTGATAATTTGATTGTTGATAATGTGAAGTTCAATCTATTTTGATAGTTCAGCTTGAATTGAACTGGTTTTATCAGTCGATAAGTGCTTTAGAGTTCGAAAGAAATTGATTAAAATTAGTTAAAAATTTTTTTTTTTTCTCTTTTGCCATCTCTTTTTCATTTTTCCCGATTTCAATTTCGTACTTATTCAGTTATCCAGTTTTTTCCTTTCAAACCTTGTTGAGAATAAAATTTAAATGATAACTATCTTCTTTTTTTTCCTCATTATTTATTTTCATCTAATTGATTTTATCACTGTCAAAATTGCACCAATTTTTATGTATTATTTGTCATTTAATGATAAAATTTTTTTTTTTACTCTTTCAATTTTAATTAAATTTACTTCTGTTAAACTTTTTTTTTCTAAAATTTGAAGAAAAAAACGAAATATATTATTATAATTTAATTTCATATTTGAATAATTTAATATTTGAAAACGATAAACTTACAATTCCTTCCTTGCACATTTGCATAAAATTTGCTAGATCTTTATCAATGATTGAATATGGCATCAAATCATTGGGTGCTTTTTGATCTGCAAAAAGTAACCAATAAAATATTTAATATCGAAGTTTAAAAAAAAATTCGATTTATTGAATTCCTTCAAGTTTCTTTTTTTTTTTTTTTTATCTCACCTGTCATTTTGAATGGCGAAAAAAAAAATGCCTTGTTATTATACGACAAAAAGGTCTTATCTTATCATAAAATTTTGCAATTCTCATTAATCTAATTAACTCATTAAATAATTAATTGAATAGTAAGAACTCGACTTAAATTGATGAGGATGATAAAATTAATGATTATTACTGAAAAGATTCATTAAAATAAATTTTAAAAGTATAGTCATAGCATAGAAGTTGATAAATAAGTAAATATTAAGCAATAAAAGAGTTATATATTATGCATGCTAACTAATTAGGATAATTATAGTTTATTATTTAACTTAGTTACTAATCAATTAATCTGAAATAAAAATAAATCAGTAATGAATAAGGAAAATAAGTAGTTTGAGCAATGAAAATGTTACATATTATTGCAGGCTAACTAATCAGGATAACAATAATTTATTATTGAATTTGGCGACTAATTGATTAACCTGAATAATGAAATAATAAATAATGTAATAATAATAGTAAGTTAATAATTAATAAGGAAAGTAAGTAGTTTGATGAATATTTTTGGTTATTTGTAATTTTTTGATAGAATTTAAAAATTCAAACTTACTGAATGATAACCATGTTCCAGCTTGAATCATCAATGAAAGTGTGCAGAAAACAAATGTCATTAAACAGATACGTGTTGGTGACATATTTAGCAATTTTTGATGCACAATTTCTTATTATTTTTTGACTAAAATTAATAAAATATTATTTAAAAAAAAAAATTAAAACAATAAAAATTTAATTTCTTTTTCGCAAAGAATGTTTCTATTTCGGTATTGGTTTCAATCCAAGTTCAAAAAAAAAAAAAAAAAAAAAAAAACCTGAAACCATTAAAAAATCAAATAACATCACTAGTTTCCTTTCATTCGTATATTAATCTTTTTATTTATTTATTTTTTTTTTCTTTTAAAATTTTTGGATTAAAAATCAAAATGTTATTGGACGAAAATTATTTGACATTTTTGATGATAAATTTCGTTATTTTCTTGTTAAATTTAAAGTTGATTGATGATTGTTTTATGTTTGTCATTCAAATGAACAAATAAATGCTTTATTTTTGGAAAAAAGAAAAAAAATTGAAATTGCTTAAGATCTAATTTTATTTTTAGTTTTAATAGATAAAATAGCTTAATAAGCCGAATATATATTTGTTTTATTATTTCACATGATTTTTTGCAAAAAACAAAAAAAAAAAAACGATGATCTACAACTAATAATCATCAATTCTTCTTTATACATTTATTCTTAGCCAAAAAAAGAGTTTCATATTTGAAAATGAAATTTTTTTGAAATTTCAATAACTTTCACCGTATTTATTTAGCTCTGTTATTTAAAAACCTTAACATAATGTTAAATAATATATATATACATATATATATATATTTTAATATATAATATGATTTATTCTTTCCAGAAATTTTTTTCCAAGTAATGCAAAATGCACGTACAAGCTCTTTGCGACTTCATTAATTATGAAAGTAGGAATAATTTTCGAAATCGCATTTGAAAAATTTGATTTGGGAAAAAAAAGAAAAGAAAAAAAAGGCAATATTTATACTGCTATTCATTTTTAAATCAAATTTATATGAAATTTAGTGAAATTAATTTTTGCAATTTTGTCAAATTGCTTCAAATTTTTTTTTTTTAAATTTCTACAATACTTTTATTATATTAAAAGCTTGCATTTCAGCAAATATTTTGATAATTACCAATTAACATAAATTTGCAAAAATACGTTAAAAGCGAAAAAAAAAGTTCGATTGGGAAAATTGTACTGATAGCTGATGAAATTTGGGAAAGAAAAAAAAAAATTTAAATTTCGAAACATCATTATGTAAATGTAAGAATAATCGATGAATGAATGAAATGTTGAGAAATGGAACATGAAAGCTTCCTGAAATTATACTTCCAAAATTTTTTTTCCGAATTTTTTTTTTTTTTCTGAAAATTTCATTCTTTTTTCCTCATTTTTTTCTTTTTGTTTCTAATTTTTGAAATCTTTAAAAAAATTTTCAAATCCAGAATAATGGATTGGTATTGTTTGGATAATTTTTTTATTGAACAAAAAAAATAAAAAAGTACAAAGAATGCAAAATACCAACTTGGCAAGCTCGAAAGTAAACGACAAGCAATACTTTCACCAATATTATTGTTATTACTATTATTATTACTATTATTGCCACTATTTGTCAAGCATTTTACATTGGAAAAAAATAAAAAAAAAAAAAAAAAAGAAAAAAAGATAGAAAAACGGAACTTTATATTGCCATCAGGTTGATTGCCATTTAATTTGAAAGCATTTTAGATTAAGGTTTTTAAGCAATTCATTCAACTGTTGCGGAAAGAAAAAAAAAAAAAATTGAATATTCGAAATTACTGGTTTTTAAAATTTCCAAATTTTTAGCTTGAAAATTTCGAAAATTGTAATCAATTTTTTTTTTTCAACCGGAATATTAATGATAAGATTATTTAGTAATAATATCAATTTTTCTGAAAATTTTGAATTTATAAAAAGTGTAAATCAGTTGTCAGAAAATGAAATTATTGGTTTAGAGTATTATATTTAATAAAATAAATTACTGATTCATAACTGGAAATGAAAATTAAAATAGATCATTTTCTAGTTTCAGTTGTATCATTAAGTACAAAACTGGTATAAGATATTATTGCTAATAGGAATGTTGTATTCTGTTCGAAATTTTTAGTAATATTTTATAATTTTTTGCTTGCAATATTTCGGTTTGTACAAATATCTTAATTTTTCTTCCTTTTTTTAAAAAAAATAAAAAATAATACTATGATCAATTACAACTAAAAATTAGAAATGAAGAAGCGATTGGAAATCAATAAATGATAATCTCATAATTACAATCTAAAAGAATATACAGATTACAATGAATAATGTAAATATATCGTTTTTTCTTTTTTTTTTTTTTACTTTTCACTTTATCAAATTACCTTTCAGAATTAATATCAATTACTTTCTGATGAAACTTTGTAGTACGATAAATTTATATTTTAAGCAATTATTTGAAATAGTTTGATTCAATTTCATATCATAATGATTCAGTAATTTATTATAATTAAAAAAATGATCCAATGATTTATTTCAATTACAAAAAGATTTGATAATTAATTATAATTATAAAAATAATTCGATGATTTATTACAATCACAAAAAGATCCGATAATTCATTATAATTAGAAAAAGATTCAATGATTCATTACAACTATTAAAAAAAAAAAGTCGAGAGAACTTATTATAATTGTAGAAAAATTCGGTAAATACTGCAATTAGGAAAAGATTCAATGATTCTCACGACTCTAAAAAGATTCGATAATTCATTACAACCGTGATTTATCACAATTGTAAAAATTTCGTAATTCATTACAACCATAAAGCGATTCGGCAAGATATTACAAATATCAAGATTTCGTAATTCATTACAATTCGTAAAAATTTCGTAATTCATTACAATTCGTAAAAATTTCGTAATTCATTACGATCGTAAAAATTTCGTAATTCACTACAACTGTAGAAATTTCGTAATTTATTACAACTATAAAATGATTCGGCGATATATTACAACTATAAAAAGCAATAATTTATCATGTAGAATTGCTGTATCATATTTATATCTATGCTTTTATATGAATACGTCAATTTGATAATAAGTCTAAGAAAATGAGTTTGCAAACTAATTACTGCAAAGTGCATGAAAGGCTTATTTACTTAGACGGAAAAGGCTATTTAAATAAGATAAATTATAGTTTCCTTGAAATTACTTACATTGCCAAAAGAACACGAAAAACAAAGTCATGATTCTTATTTCGTAGTGTAAATAGTCTTTGTATTATTTTTTATTTTTAAACGTATAATTTGCAAAAACATAGAAGAAAAGAAATGATTGTAAAATGATTATATTTTAGATTATATAATTATCAAATGATATTGCAACGCAACAAATTAATTAATTAAGTGTAATTAGTTTAGAATATGATAATTGAAAGTTAATAATTTAATGAAAATAATATCGCTTCCAATAATTTTTTAATTCAAAAAGAAAAAGAAATATTTCAATCAATTTCCTTTATTTATTATCCATAAATGCGAATAATCAAAAATTATAAAAATTGTAATTGTTCGAAATAATTGAAATAATTTGTTAATTTTTAAATGCAGCATGCAACAGATATCTCTAAAATTTTTTTATAAAAAATTTAAAATAAAATAAAATCGAAAAAAATGAAATTCAGTAATTGCTATTCAATCTTCTCTTATCATAATTTTAATTAAACCCATTTATAATTTATTTCATAAGAAATAAAGTACTAGCTTTTGCATTCAATGAAAGAAAAATGAATTACTTTTGAACAAAAAAAAAAAAAGGAATTAAATTAAAAGAGATCATGAAAAAATATTGCGAGACTAATTAACATCGCAGTGTAAGTTTTCATTTCTGCTTTATCTTGACCTATCATTTGAAAAAAAAAAAAAAGAAAAAAGGCAATAAACTTTTGAAATTGTAGCAAAGAATGAACTGTATAAAAGAATTGAATTAAAAATAAATATTGATTAAAGATAAGAGAATATTTGATTAAATTTTAGCGGGTTTGAAAAATGAAGTATTCTCTAAAATAATTTAGCAATATAGAACGACTATTTTCGTGAAATTTAATAAATTTCGAAAAAATTCAATGCATAAATATGATGATGATAATAATAGTTGAACTTGTAAATTATCTGGATAAGAAATGATTGCTGTATCAAACGAAATTACATGACAAGGATTTTTTTTTTTTTGATTCCAACTTGATATGATTAAAAACTTTTTTGTTCATTTCAATGTATTTCAAAATAATTTGATCTTTTAAAATATTCTCATTAATAAAAGCTATTTTGAATAGAATATTAGTTGAAGTGATAATTTTTCCCGGAACGATACTTAACTATGCTTTCGAATGAATTTTACTTTTAGCATTTCTTAGTTTTAATTTCTATTTCAGATAAAAATTCATAAAATTAAAGTATTGAAATAATAGCTGTAGGTAAACCCAAATGTCATTTCAATATTTTAATTTTAGCAAATTTTCATCCCAAAATAATCGTCCATTATCGTTTCCCAAATTTTCCGATATATATATGAATGTAATAATTGAAATTATATAATATGATTTTGCCAGATTCTCATTTTTTGCATTAATGGAATATCGTTTCGAAATTACATATTTTGCTGAATTTTTGAAATTTTTAATTTTTTTCACAAAAATTTACATGAAATTAAATTTACAAATTTCTTCAAGCATATTTCAGATTGCCCAATCTTTCCGTATCATTAATCAAATTTAAATATATGTCCCGATTAAAGATATTATGTTCAAATTTAAAATATATGTTTCGATTGAAAATTTGCGGAATTCTTCCATGATTAATTTCACATATACGCAGAAGATACAAAAAAAAAAAAAAAAAAATGTAATAAAAATATAGCATGAAAATTTGACATTAATTAATTTTCAGTTTTTCCCATGATAATAGAAAGGACAATTTCATAAATTATCTAAATTTACTAAAAATTGAATTCTAATGATATAATGATGTAATTCTTGCAAATAACTTGACAATATCATAAATTCATTTGATGAAATCACAATAATATATCTCTCTTTTTGATTAAAAAAAAAAAAAAAAGAAAGAAAAAATAACAATATTTCACTAAATTTTCTTTTCCTGTAATAACTGAATACACATTTATGCAATGATACATACATTTTTCAATTACAATCATAAATTACGGTATACTTTTGTACGCAGAACTGTATATACCGTATAATAGAAAAATAAAATATAGACCTACAGTATGCTTATATCAAATCTAAGATAAAAGTTTTTGAAAAATGTGTAAATTGTAATTAATGAAAAAAAAAAAGGACCGAAAAACAAAAGTTGGAAAAAAAAAAACTTGCAAGATCACTTAATGCAAAGTTATAAAATCAAAAATTAGATTTAATGAAACGAAAAAAAAAAAACAAGTATTTGATCATTTCTAGATGGCAAATTTAATAAAATTAACTCAAATATTAGAATTAATACGAATCATTTCAAATGTTACGAATTTCTCATACGAACATTTTGTCATAAAAAATAGATGTATTGAGAGCTGAAAAAAATTTTGAAATTAAAAAGAAATGTTAAAAAATTATGCAAAATAAATTAACATACTTCAAATAAAGCAATGAAATTAAAAGAACTATTGGATGGAAAATAAAATCAGTAAAAAAATTTTTTTTTCAAAAAAAAAAAAAAAAGACAAATAAATTCATGAAATTAAAGATGAAAGCTTGCATATCATATACAAAAAGCACTTTGAACATCAATTATAATGAAAGTTTATTTAATGAAATAGCAATAGAATGTAGTAGAGAAAGATAAAATATGATTAATGAAAGTGTGACCTTTAACCTTCGCACAAAAAATATCAATAAAAAGCATTAATTTTCCAAAAAGCTTGGACCAAAAGTACGAATAAACTTTACCAAAAAAAAAGAGGAAGGAGCAAAGGAAGATAGAAAAGTTCGAAAAGCAAAATTTTGACGATTTACGGTTTATTTTAACTTTCAAAAGTTTTGGATTGCATATAGTATGTTTCCGGGTCATTACTAATATATCACAAGTAAATCTTTCTTTTTCTCAATTCTTCCTCAAATTATATCAAATCAGCTTATCAAATATGTTTTCTAGTGTTTCTAACTAGTATTTTCGTTCATGATATTTACAACAATTTAACCATACTTGATATTTCAGATGAAAGATCAGGTAAAAACAGAATTACCAGGAAATTAAAGTTAGCTTTAAACCAAAAAGACTGAATCGGAAGGAAAAATTAGAAATCGAAATAGTAAAGATTAACAATTAAAATGATAGCTTTTGATTTTTAACTTATCTAATTAATCTATTAAGAGAACAAAATTAGCAAATTACATTAATTTGGAAATTATATTAAAAATTACTCACAAAATTTCAGAAATATGATAATACTCAAACAATTCAGAAGAACAAAATTCCTATATAAAAGTTGCTTATATGCATATTAAGTAGTAGAAATTCGAATTTAATTTATCTTATTCAAATCAGCAACATAAAAAATTTCATCAATTTTTAAAACCATTTGTAAATTACCAAATAATAAATAATATAGAAAATCAATATCTATTGCTGAAATTGAACGCTGGAATATTTTGAAGGAAAATTTTGAAATTTTACAAACTCATGAAATTTACTAAACAAATGCAACTCCTCATCAGCAATTAAGGAATTTTTGCAAATGTTCTCGGTAGTAGAAAAAGATAAATTTAAAAATTTCCTACGAATTCAAATCTAGCGCATATGTAACACGCATATATTTCTCCGATAAGTTGCAACACATCATTGCTCGATCATCGATTTGCCAATATCGAAATTTGATTGCAAGAGAAAATCTGTCAATTTAACGATAATATTTTTCAATAATTCCAATTATTCAACTTTTCCGTCACATTTTTAGCAAAAAGTCAAATAATGATATGCAATGGATTGGAAAGAATTATCAATATTTCATACTTAAATAAATAAATCTTTGAGTAATAAATGAGTAAAAATTTAATGTAAATTTGTTTACAGCTTCTTAACTATAACAGAATATCAGTATATATGAAAAAGCTAATTAATATTGAATACTTCTTCTCATAGTAATGCAGAAAATGACTGACTTTTACCGATTTAACTATCTCACACACTATGTTTGACCTTTGACATATCTCTGTAACCATGATTTTTAGTACAAAATTCAAAATGATATATTTAGTGGACATTCTCGACCATTGCCATAGTGACAAAATAAAAACTGGAAATAGTTATGGTTAATTTTGCGAAATAAGCATTTAATCTAAAGTTCATCGAATTGTTTCTGCATTTTATTTTAGAATAAATATCGATGATGATTCCAACCATTTAATCTTTATCAAATATGATCATTGTTATCTTAACTCATTTTTAGATTCTGCAAAAAAAAAAAAAATCTTCCCAATAATCATCGTTTTATTTTGAACATTTCCGTATTTAAAAAAAATCAGAATTTCGAAAATAAATTGAAATTTTGCAATCATTTTTTCAGGAAATAAAATTTCGATATATTTTTCGATTTTGCTGAAGTAACAAAAGTTAAAGAATATAAAAATACGGGAAATGATAATAGCAATAATTATTTGGAATTAGCGATAATTGTTGACAAAAACGACAAAAATCTTGATTAAAGAAAAAAAAATTGTTTTACTTATGTAGCATCTTTCCCTTGGCATTCGTTTAATTTTTCAGTTGTATAGATTATCAGTGTGATTAAATTTCGTGCTTTATTTTTCTTTAAAATATTTACCCATTGCTTGTTGAACAAGCATGATCCTCCCTATGATTAATTAATTCACGTAGTTCTCAGCCATTTTTGTCTTCTGTGAAGTAAAGAAATTTTGTATTTCAGCAATATTTATTCATCTATCGTATGGTATTGGCAATTTTGATTGCTGATCAATTACTCACCAAAACATCACAAATAATAGATTTTATTCGGGAATATGATGATTTAATGCGACGATTTGATGCGACGTATTGAACGTGCTAAAAAAAAAAGTTCGCAAAGTTCCAAAAGTGCAAAGAACGATATCTAAGTAGAATTAAAATATTCGAGAAAATATTTCTTCGATTGTTGGTATGTACGTATGTGTTTTATGCATGTATGTGTAAGTAGTATCATGAGATATCATTTCTGATAAATGTACATTTATTAATTGTCACAGTATATTTAAAAATATTTCAAAGAAACAAAATACAAAAAGTTTGTACATTTCCAGTTTGGCCATATAATCATACCTAAAATAGATGAGATTTCCGGAAATAAGAATTCCGTAGGAACAGCTCAAAACCAGGACTCAAATTCGATGAATGAGGATTAACAATTCAATTAAAATGGTTGTTCATCCTCAACCATCGAATTTGCTAGAATTAACCGACTAAAGATTCTAAATTTATGGCCAGAACTCCCAATTTCAGGAAGAAAGACTAGGAATTTGAGAAATATTAAAAATATTCAATCAACATTGCATAATATAATATGGCTTCACAATATACTAAATAAAAAATACACTAAATAAACATATTTGCAAATTGGAAATGCATTTTTCCATATTTCTTAATCCAAAATTTCCTTAAGAAATACCCTTAATTATGCTTCGAAAAAAGCTTCAGAATTGTGCTTGTTACTGTTGATGTCAACTGAGATACGTTGCGGACCATAGGACTATTTCGTCCTTTGAACTCTGTAACAACGTCATTAGCAAATGCTTCTGCAGCTGCTTTTTTCGGTTTCTTGGTTCCACTATTCGAATATTTGTAAATCTGATGAACTACTGAATTTCTGTTATCGATTATGGTACTTATCTGCAAAGATAATCATCGAATAATATTAAAATTTATGGAATGGAATAAAATTTTAGTATTTTTTTAGAGTGATAGAGTTAATTTGAAATGAAATTAGACTTGAAATTGAACGGCTTTTCAAATTATTCAATATTTTGATACTATAAAGGTTTGGCAATTGTCACTTATCTATAACAACTAGCGCTTATGACTTTTTAATACATTTTATCAATAAAATTATATTATATTCATGATATGGATAGAATTTCATCGCATTAATTTTTTTTTCAAAAAAAAGTTAAAATTCAAACTTGTTGTGTAATATTCCAAGCGTCATCAGCATCTGCTTCCAGTTGTAATATTTTCCAACATGCATCATTAAACAGCTGAAATTAAAACTTCAAAAGAGATGCTGATAAAACTGATTAGCTCTCAGCGAGAATCAGACATAGCATAAATTAAATATATTGTAACATGCATCTAATATATGATACCTGCTAGATGAACATTACCAACCTTTTGCCTTAATAATTCATCATTTTCAGTTGATCTAACTAATTTCAAATTCAATGAATCTTGCGTGCTACTAGCTAATTGATTTCTTTTTGATTCTTCTGATTGATGTTTTACTGTTGGACATGTTAACCAAACAATCCTCACTCTTCGTTTTGCTGAAAATAAAAAGTTATAAGCATTCAGAAAATGGAATATAATATTAAACTAAAAGAAAACCTAACACTATAAAATTGAAATACAAGAACTGTCAGGATTATTTGGCATGTTAGATCAGAATTTCTGAGCACAATATGTTTTTGAACAATTACGCAATTACACAATACACTATTCAACGCGCTCTTAAAAAGGATTTGCGATACATACCATCAAATGATCATACTCTCTTGTGGGTCAGAACTTTGATAACAATTAGCAGAAGTATTATATCGTTAATTTGCAAAGAATACGAAAAATGTTTTAAAATAAGAAAAAATTACAATTCGAGCGATTAGTGATTTCAACTCCACCAACGCAATTCCATGTTACGCATAAAGTTTTTAACGAAGAATGCAATAATATGGGATTTCTTTTCCTTGTTCGATCCAGTTGATTTGGTGCTAATTCAAAACCATCCGTTCGAATAGCTATAAAAAAGCAAAGATATTCCATTTTGGAAGTTTCTTCGTTCATTTATAAAAAGATAATAAAACTTAAGATAATAAAAAAAAAAATTTTTAATGAAATAATTTTATAAAATGAAAAGGTCTTTCAAATATCCTCACATAACAATAATAAGTTATAAATTGATGAGTTATTAAAAAAGAAATATTAAAGCAGAATATATTAATAACTTATAACTCATACTTAGTAAAGCATTGCATTTGGGTTTGTGTCGATGTATCTTTTGTACCGGATAAAACGAAATCGAATTACCCAATGAATCTGTGATATCGATAGATGATGATGAAATGCTGGCCGCCGTACTAGTTCTACTGTACTTTTTGTGGATCACATCTTAGGAATAAAGATTAATCACGAGATTAAAATTGAATTTTAATTAGATCGAATATTTCTAATAAGAATTTCATTTTTTCTTTCATTTCTTTCAAGTCTTTTATTTTTTGAAAAAAAATTATAACTCTATTAGACACGTATATTATCATGTTAAAATTTATTTAAATTTATTTTTGTGTAAGAAATAGACAAATGTTCAAAATTAGCTCATATCAAAATTGCAAAACTAATTAACTATGAAATTTGCCAAAATATACCGGAACATTGTTGTTGTCCAAATGATGAACTTATTAAATCATCATGAATTTTTGAAGTTGAACTATGTCCCTGAGCAATACTTGAACAGCGTGTTGGAGAAAAATCACCTCGAGAACCTAGAAGAAATGAAATATTTTCATTTAAAGAAGCAATAAGATTGAGAGAAAAATACAAATATTCTTTTCAATTAAATAGTTAGATTATTACTTTAATTACAATTCGGCCGATCAAAAACGAATATATTGTAAACAAGTCAAATAAAACAAACTGTTTATGCGCAATAGTAGAAATTCCGAGCAGGCTACACTGGATATTGGCTTATTAAGATCCAATACAACATCAGGTTGTTTCACAGCTTCCAAAATATATTCTCGTACTGAAAAAAGTAGGATTGAAATATCATATGAAACTTCAAAAAAGCTGACGTATTTCATCCAATTTTGTAAACAGAATTTATTCCAAACAAATATTAAGGTCAGAATTCCAATTAAAATCAAGTTGCAAAGGGTAAATATCAGCAATAAACAAAAAAATTCTATTTTATAATAAATACGAATGATTTAAGATTACAATAAGGCAAGAGGTGAATGAAATATCTTACATGCTGTGTAATCACTCATAAATTCTTGACCTTCATCTTCGATACGTTTTTTGACAGTCTGATCACGAAGCCATCGTAGGGGTACATCCGGTGAATCAATTGAAAATTCATATTGCTTGCCGCTTATAGTATACCTGAACGACATTTACTTCTAAATCAAATTTCGGATAGGCAGTAATTTCCAATAATCATTATAAAAAAGACATCAACATAACTAACACGACAACATTTGTTATTTCCGAATATTTATAACTCTGTCGTTTCTCCAAAGCAATCGTTGACCAACATGAACCAAGTTCACTTAATAAACGATGACCATCAACTGAGGGTAAGTCTCGATCTACTTCACCATTTTCTTCGGCCATCAACAAATGATACTGCGTTACAGATCTACAAATAAAGAAACACTGACTTTACAAAAAAAACTATACAAATCTATTTCGGATTTTATGACTGATTCAGTCTTAGACTTGAGCAATTTAAATCAAAAATTAATTCAATATTAATTTATTGAAAATGATATCAAATTTAGATTATAAAAAATATATTTCATATTTCCGTTAATTTATATATTTTCGATATTTCAATAATGGTTTCTCTATCAATTGCCCCATCCATTACTATATATTGCTAAGGTATTCTAATGTTTTAGAAAAAAAAAAACATTAATAGTGAAGTTAAAAATAAAATAAATGAAATTTAGCCTTCTGAACTATAATCATTGTTCGTCTAGTAGACGCCAACACTTCTAATGATGATTTAGCAAGGCAATATTAACGGAGCTTTAAAAAAGCATGCTAGTATGAGTAATGAATTGAATTCATTTAAAATACTTTTTATGAATCGAAATGTTTTTTACATTATTAAATAAAAGCCAAAATGCATACTCAATATCATTGGTTCTTTGACATCGCGCATATTCATAACAACATAAACCAACGAGATCTGATATACAAATATCGCATTGAGCATAAATAGTTAGTGAAAAGCATTTACCATTATCTAATTCAGGTTTGGCAAAAGGATAAAAAACTAATAGTTTTCGACTTTTTTCAATATCCTGCAAACAAATATAGCACTTTGAAATAATAGGACAAGAGAATAGCTTATGTGGATAGTTCTAGGGTAATCAAGATATTCATTTATTCAATAAAACTGTGCTTTGCTAACTCCAATTCAAATCAATCAAATCAATTTTTAAAATTTTAAATCAATATAATCAGCTATCAACAACTTCAACGATTAAAAAATGATTTTTTTTTTTTAGCAGCAAAATGAAAATAAACAAAAACAAGACTTTACTTCATACTTTCAAGAATCTTTTAATATTTATTTATTTTTGAGAAATGTTTTTAGAAACAAAGTAATTCCATCATAACTGTGCAATATCCAGTATAATATTAATAATGTAACAAAAATAACAGACATATTAAACAAGATTATTTCAAAATTTTTTATACTGACAAGTCTACATTATATAGATCTTCCATTTCGACAATTTCAAAATGGTAAATTTTTCTAAAGAAAAAACAGTCAAGTTATTTTAAATAAAATATTTACCGGTGCAGCAAATCTTGCATACGCTGCAAGATCAGGCCTGATCATAAAATCTGTATTTTCCAAAAGTCTGAAAATGAATATTAAATTTTCAAAATAAAAATAATCACCTTAGTATCGTTAAATAGGACTAACTTACAATGTAGTAGCGGACTTCTTCACTAAAAGTGGTGATGGAGTACAGGATATATCCTTGCATTGAAAAAATTCCGAATCTGGTGTACCCGAACATGCATCAGTTGTATTGTTTTTCACCGCTTTATCTTCGTCATCCGGATCTGATAAGTCAATTTCATGAATCCTCGAACGTAATCGTTCCTGTATCAGTTCATAAGTTGATTCACAATTAGGAGTAGCCTGAAAGAGGAACAGATGCCATTTGTTTTATTCAAATTCAGATGAAAATTAGGAAGCGATGAAGTGAACTGATTAAAAATAAAGAAATATAAATTTAAAGCACAATTAATGTAAACAAACCAAATAGCATGGAGAGTATTCCCCACTACTTGTATCGGAATCAGCTGCGGAACGAAAATTCAACGGTAAACCACCAGGTTTCGCTTTCCTGAAATTAATTTAAAAGTTTCGATTTTAATATTAATTTAACTAAATTTTTAAAACAACTATTAATCCTATTTTAACTTAATTTACAATTCAAAGATGAAGAATACTCTTGAATGGTACTAAATCAAAGCATTTGAGCACTGAATAATTCATCACAAAAAGTTAGTAAAATAAAAACTCAACCAAAATCGAGAAAAATAACAATAGTTCCATCTAAAAAAAAATTACCGTAACCTTCAATTGCAGATAGTATTTTAGAAATAAACCAAGAGGTTTTGCTAGAAAAAAAAAAGTGTAAAAAAAATTCAATTCTTTTTTATCGTACCTTAAAATTGGTTTCAATATCTTCTTGCAATGACCATCATCATCATTAATAATGCATTGATGTCTGATAAAATTGGCAAGTTCTTCCGAATCAAAATACGCCATCTAATCTACCGCAAAATAAGTATCATCTGAATTAATGTAGACCAATTATTTCATTAAAAAAAAAAAAAAAAAGAAAAAAGAAAAAAAATATACAAAAGCAAATATAGTTCAAATAGAAGCAAATGACATAAATGATTTTTCAATGTTTGTTTTTAAAAATTTTAACTTCAAATAAAGAACGAAAGTGATTTTATGAAAGTTGTCTTTTATAATACAAGGCAAAAATTCAATACTTAAAATCTGAAAAAAGAAATTATAATCCCGAAAATTAAATGAGAAGGAAATTTTAGTAAGATTAATACGTAAGTCTATCAACCAATATTATCAAAGAAAACAGTAGCAAGATTTAAACTAGCAAGTAAATATATATTTTTATTTTATAAGTGTATTTCCCATTTACAAGTATACTTTTTGATGACTGAAAAATTGAACTTGAAAATTACAATTTCTCCTAAACATTTCATATAGCTGAATAATTCATCCGGTTGAAATCATGCACTGCTAGGAAATGATGATCATTTTTGATGTACTATCAAAATGTATTGAATGATCTAGATGATTTTAGGATTCCCACTCGATATCAAATAGTTTCTGGAATTTTAATTTCGATCTCGTGGAGCTCCAGAAGCTATTTTCCATATGAAATTGTCGACTATCTCGGAAGTAACGAAGTCATAACGGCAACTTGAATATTAATGATCTTTTAACATCAACAAAGTGATATATTTCAACAAAAAAAATGTCATTTTGATTGACAGTGAATATATCTTTAAAATTTTGCGACAGGAAATTTTATCTATCTATTTTGAAAATAAAATAAATTTACGATATAAATATAATAGCATATCTACATAACAATGACAACACAGACAATGAACGCACAATAATCGGTCCCAGTTAAAGTCAATAACTTGAAAAGTGCTTTATGTTAGGGAATCAATATAAATTGAAAATATTATATCAAATACCGGATATCACATATAATGAAAATCTAAAATTCAATCGCAAATTTTTGAAGTCTTTCCTTAGAATTTGAACCGAATTTCCTTTTTTTACACTAAATCTTAATGAATCCTTTATAGAATACTTTATTAGAATGTCAATTGAACAATGAAAAGAAAGAAAGAAAAAAAAAGTAATCTCCAACATATCATATTAACTATCAACAAAATACATTCTATTCACTACTGATGATTGTTTGAAAATAGATTTGTTGGTATTAATATAAAAATGGACAATTATTGCTAACGAATATGATCAGTATGTAATTTCGAAATGTTCAAGAATTATGCTTAACATTAACAAAATAGGAAATCCAATAACATCATGTCATAGTAGATAGTAAAATAAGGTTACCACAACTAAACTCTAACTCAAATCCGAATTAAATTTAAATTCTTCAAAATACATGGACGAAAAATTAATTTAAAAAATTTTTCAAATAAACGAACAAGCTAGTTTTTTCTTTTTAAACTTATGTATTATGCATACGTTCAAGTGAACGATCTTGATAAACCAACGAAGAACGTGTCTTTCGAATAAAAACACACGAGCATAAAATGCCTAGTATTATTCCGCCTAAAACATCAGTCGGATAATGCCAATTATCAGTCATGCGTGTTACCATAACCACTATTCCCCAGATACCACATGTAAGCAGTATTATGAAACGGATTATTCGTAACGATTTATTGCCGGTAGCATCAACTATACCTAAACAGAAAATTGATTAGTTAAATTTTATAAAAAACTGAAAAATAATACTCTTTTTCTTCTTTAATATAGAGTTTCCTTTGAGAAATAAAAAACATAAATAGTAGCATCTTCAAAAATGATCTTACAAAAAAACGAACGAATCTATAAAAATCAAGAATTATGAAGAAGAAATATGAACAATAACATTTTATAAGATTTTTCAATAAGAATACAATCACCAGGACTAATATATCCATACCGAATTCAGAAAACATTGATGAGATAAGTAGCCATAAAAATTCTCATATATTTTTATAGAGATAATTGTCTACATTTTTTTATAGAGATAATTATTAAAGTTTGTTCATACCTTTCTGAATTTAATGTATGTATATAGATAAATAGATAGATAGACAGATAGATAGATAAATAAATTGAATTAGCATATATATTGCTTAGATAGGACTTTTCATCTTAACACCTCTCTCAAATTTAACTATTAGTAACTTACCTTTCAGATAAGAATAAAAAAATATAAAGAGCAAAACAGCGGTTGATGAATGGCCACTTGGAAAACTTTGACGTCCGACACGAATACGATGCATATCCGTTCCCATACAATTGATATCTATAAATAAACAACGGTAAAGTGAAAATATTTGATGTTCATTGAGATTTCTTATATTTCAAGAACTTTGTATTAGAATCTGATATCACGGGAGATTCTAGCATATTTTTCGTTTATTACTTTCATCAATTAGTCTATTTATGTATTTTAACTCTTGCATAGAGAGTTAAATTATATAATCGGCACCTAAAAATTTTCATTTGAAACTTTAAAATTTTTTAGAAAATTTTGAAATCTAGTAAAAATTCAGTTAAAGCTAAATTTTTAAATGACTATCATACTGCCACATTTTTCTGTCTCTGCTGTTCTTTCTCTCATAACATTTTTAGCAGTAATACTTTGAAATTAATTTAAATCTATATTAAAATCTTTTTCTGTCCTATATCTACTTCATTCATATAAAGCCATCTTTTTCATTTTCCAACCGAAATATTTTACATTCACTACTTAATTCCAACTTAAATTAAGCGTAAATTGATGACAAATAACACTTACTTTCGATATATGTATTTGGATTGTTACAATTAATGTCGTTCCAGTTCGGTTGGCAAACACTTAAAAAATGCGGCCTTAACCGAGCAAACGTACACTTTAATACCTGAAAATACAAGAAATTCATATCATCTCGCAAAAAAGAACTACATTAGTTGTTTTCAAAATTACTGCTTGAATAGATTTCAATAGCTTTCAATTTTAAACTTTCAAATCAGAAGTTTTTACTTGCTGCAAAACCGATTAAGCAATATGAGAATGTGCATTACATGAAAAGGAAAACACGAAAATGAAAAAATAAAAGAAAAATACCTCCATTAGAAATGTTGCTAAAACAAATGCACCAATATAAATGAGATAGATTGATGTGGTAAACTGAAAATATTTCCGCAGTTTATTCCGTCCTTCAGATATCATAAATACTACAGCTTCTACTAATCCAATCACGAAAAATGGTGAACCAAGGGATACTGCTAGCAGATGTTTCGTTGATATAGTATTTGGACTGAATGGTTTGTTGATATATGGTACCTGCAAGAAGAGGGAAAAAAAAATACTGCAATGTTACCAAAGTTTGCATATTTATTAATTTTAGTGAAATTTCTACTAATTTCATCATACTTTCTAACTTTTATAAAAAACCAGAAAGAGATAGCAATTCATTTTGTACAAGTATGCTACAAAATTATATATGAAAATCAATGGCCACTTCAAGAATTAATCGATATTATTTTTTTTAAAGAGCCAATATTATTGAATTTACATGCTAAAAGACCTCGTCTTTTTTTTTTTTTATTTTTTATTTTAAACCTATTTTAACAATTCGGAAGGAGTAACTCGTATAACAAGAAAAGTGAAACAGCTCAAAATCAAATCACAAATATTATGGATATTTCAAGATATTAGCCATAGCAGTAAGTAGAGAAATTAGCACACAAATCCAACAAAAAAAAAAAAAAAAAAAAAAAAAAAAAAAAAAAAAAGATGGACAGAAAAATTCATTACTTAAATAAAACTTTGTCTTTTTAATTAATTACTATTCTTCGTAACTATTAGTAAAATTACGGTGTTAACATTATGTGCTATTCATGTACATTGTTTATTTCCTATTTATATTCTATTAAAAATTAATGCAGCAAATTTGAATGAAAAATTTTCATCTTTTAAAATAACACAAAACAAAAAAGCAATCAAAATATAAATAATAAGATATCATTTTGATATAACACCATTGATATAAATAACAATAGTATTGTATTAGAATGATATCTTATTTTTTATGATATCAATGATAAAATATCCATTCACATATTACTTTCTTTATATCCATTCACATATTACTTTCTTTTCCTCTTTTTTTTCGTTCTTTTCAAGAAAAATAAAAATCAATCAAAAGGAATAAACAAAAAAAAGAGAACTTTACCTGATAACAATAAAAACCACGTTCAAATGGTGCAACAAGTTTGCCAATAAGTAGATTTAATGCAAAAACTGCTACAGCTAATGCAATTCCAACATCGATAGCTACAGCAAAAAGCCCTTTAATGACAATTGTTGTTATCGACTCGTCCGCTTTACTTTCATATTGCGCAAATCGTCCGCTAAATGTTACTCGACGTAATGACATTATTGATAATATTCCTAAAAAATAGACAAAATATATCAATATTAAATAATTTATAAATGGAAATACAAAAAATAAAAAAAAAACGTTCAATTAATAATTACTATAAATAATACTATAAACAAATATTTTTAAAGCGAAAAAATATAAAAAAAACCTTTTTAAAATTTATAAACCAAACCTTTTAAAATTAACGAGAAAAAAAAAAAGAAAAAACAATCAAAATATTAATAATATCGTTCGGATATATTTTAAATATTAATAATTCTTTCTTATATCTAAAATTATAATAATCCAATCTATTAAACATTTTAAATGTGAATTTCTTTTCCTTGAAAATAAATCCTCACTTCCTAAAATTAAATTGTTAGCATTAATTACTATTTTATATCAAATATTCTGATAATTTAGTCATCCATAATTATGTAATCAATCACTTTTAACACTTTTTTTTTAAAAAAAAAATAAAAATCTTGGAAGAGAAAAAACATTATGTTAGGATAAAATATTCATGTTGAAATTTGAAGATCTAATGAAATTCAACCAAATCAATTTGATTTATTTAATCTTACTTCAGGTTATTTCAAATCTTATCAAATCTTCGAGTTATTTCAATTTTTCATACAAACTTTTTTCTTTCACTATTAGTATACTTTAAATTATTGAAATATCTAATGAACAAATTTTGATGTTAATTTTTGTGCATGTAATTTCAATTCAAACCGCTGATAAATTCTTTTTTCTTCTTTTTTTTTTCCTGCAATTAAACTTGATGCCTAATATCGAAATATTTTTAGATATAAAAAGAAAATAAAAACAAAAAATTTGGATTTAAAACAATTATTGATGAATTTATAAGTGTTAGAATAATATTCGAGAATATATTTGTTAATTAACCTTTTGTTAATTTTTATGAAGAAAAAAAAAATACCTCATAAGAAATCTTCTCCAAGCAACAATACAATATGATTACTATTCTTTTTTGCCAAAAAATAGGATATTATCAAAATGAACTAATTCTAATAATAATTCTGATATTCTAATATTTTAATACTAATTTTAATAACTCTAATATAATTATATCAACAAGATATAAATATCTAGCAATTTTTTCGTTTATCATTGAAAAACTGATACTATTGATCAATATTTTTTAACAAAATACTGATAATGTAACTAAAAAATGGATATAAAAACTTATTTTTAGACTTGAAAATTAAGAAATTTCAAATCTAAGAAATCTGAATTATTAAGAAAAAAAAAAAAAAACTAAAGTACTTTTAGCATAATTTTTAACTTCACTTGCAATATTCACTATGACTACAAGAAAAAAAAAAGACATACTAACATTCATGTGACCTTGCTATTTGCAAAAAATTGTATTTTATAATAACAGGACAAGACAGGGAAATCATTTTACCTAGGTGAAATTATCTAAATTTTTAACTTCATATAAACTAATTTAAAAATACTGCATATTAATAAAAAGAATATTTTGACTAGCTGGATCAGCAACATTGTAAAAACATCATAGCAGTTTTTGTTTTCTTCTTTTCTCTCATCCTGATCTTTCCAATATTTTCTTACTTTTACAACGTTTTAGAAAATTTCGAACAACTGGCATATGATGTTTTTAAAATAATATATATAAACTCATAAATGATTTCATAAATGCTGACTCATAAAAGACCTCAGAAAATGCTGAAAAATTCGAGATCATCCCCACTTCTACTTCTAAAATTACCAAAAATTAAACTACTCCCTATCTTATTATGCTTGAATTCAAATAATTATTTTAACCATATTATGAATTCCAAGTTGTAAAAAAAAAAAAAAAGGAAAAACAAAGGTATTAAGTTGCAAAAAAATTGCAGAGTTTCAAAAAATTTTACAAGTTAAAAAAATCAAAAAAAAAAAAAAAAAACTTAAAAGTTAATAATATGATAATCAAAATCGAAATAATTAAATCAATTAATGTCATACGATGTAAACGTATTAAAATGCAAACAAATACAAAAATAGAAAATGTACATAAGCGCACAACTATTTAGAGAGAAATACACGAAAACAAATTTTTAATTGCACCTGTATAAAATAAATATAAACTCAATTCCTATTACACTAACAGGTAAGTGTTGACGGTTTCAACTTTCAAATTAGTGGCAAATTAAATTTAATTAAACTAAACAAAACTGATGGAAATTAATTTGACAGGTAGCAAATTCATTAAATTAAACTAATCATTAAGTAATGTTGCACATGATAACAATGCTACAATAAATTCCTTAATCAAATAATTAATAATTTGAAATAACTTGAAACGAACTCATTCATATCCTATTCTATAATCATCGCAAATAACAGAAGCAAATTAAAAAAAAAAAAAAAAATGACCTTGTCAACATTAATATCTCTCATCTTTTTCTCTTTTCAAATAATTTCTCACTCTCTGTTTACGCACTTCGCAAACCGGTTGAAGGAATTCAAAATTTTGTACTGAAACTTAATTCAAAACGCAACAGCATTAGTAAATTATTCGATATAATGCAAACATGACAAAATCAATAATTCAAACATTTGTTTTTCGGTTAATTGCAAAAAGCAACGTAGCTTAGTTAGTATAAACCAATATTAGTATTTTTTTTCTTAATATTCCTAACAGATGTCTACATGAACTCACAAAAAAGCATTTTATCATATGAACAAAGTATTGAAATTTGAAAGTAAATTCGAATCTCAATAAAAGAAGACATTACTCTGATCGTAGTTGAAAAATAAACAATAAATAATATGCAGTAATAAAATACATATCAACAAGATAAATAATGAACTTTTGACCAAACTAGATAGTGAATGTAGTCTCGTTATTTAGTAATGAAATAGATTTTGCTGAATTAAGTATTTAACGCAACTATTAAAAATTATATATTAGAAAAACTAATATGCAAGCAAGCAAACAAAACAGAACATTGTCATTTCAAGCGGAAAACATTTCCTTTATATTTCATTTTCTCATAAGGTATTATGAACTAATTTTGCTATATTAAATTTAATGACAGCTTTCAGGCGCAACGATTATCGGAAAGCTAAATATGTGCATACTACTCTTTTTATCTTTCCAAACTAATCTTTGATTTTCTCTTCACTTTTTTACATTACATTATCTTCTAACTCTATTCTTTTTTATAACGTATATAGCTGCATTCTATCCACCCGCACTATAAATAATTCTAAGAAACAAATCATCAACGCATATGAAATGAAGAAATTAGTGTTATCTATGAGATAAATGCATGTGTAGTAACTTAAAACTCCAACTGATTCAAAATCCTAAAATAATAATAGATCCGCTTCGGAATCCATAAAATTAAACCACTTTTGTATCATTTTTCACCATTTCATTTTCTCGAGATTTCATCCCGCATTCTGGTTCCAAATCACCCAAATGCACTAATAATATACCGGCTGATAACCGTGAAATCAGCTCTTCTCGTTCGATATCATGAGCCCATTCAACCTGCAACTTTTTTTCTCTTGTAAGTATATGCAGTTATTTTTACAATGGATATTAATTTTCACTCTGATTCTTATCAAAAATACTAAACGAAGCTTCGGTATAATCCCTTGTCAAGAAATCCAGAGAATATCTATAAAGTTATCTGGACAAAGACAAAAACTAGTATTTAAGCTAAAATGCTAACCTTTCCCCAAATATCACTTTGATATGTTTGCTCTAGAAGTGCCAGCTCAACGGCTTCATCGACATGCAAACGAGATGATATGGTCGCCAACGTAAGTAACAAAGATTTGAGTGACTCAGTGGCATACTGTAAACCGACTAGTTGTAGAAAACTGTAATTCGATAACTGATTTGCCAAACGAATTCGTGAATTATTATCGATCTTAGCTTCTGGAAAAAAGATCACAATAATCATCCATAGGACTGAATGACCTTATTCTAAAAATTTCTAGCAAATCCAGAAATTTAAAGATAACACGATTTAATTTAATAAGTTTCCCATTACTAAAAAACTGAATAGGGGATCTTGCACTAATCTCAAGAACCTCAAGACGCCCCTTTCGGTAAAACATACATCTACAAAGACAACATAAACATTTTCAAAATTAGCGAAAAAGTGTAATTAAGTTTTGAGATCTATAGCAATATGAACGTTCGTATTGATAAACTTTCAAAAATTCAACTAACCTTCGATCAGGGAATAACTTGGTTTCACCGACAAACCATACTCCCAGTTGATCCATTCAACTATTGGATTCCAATTTTTCTCTTCCAGCTCTAGTAAATTACTGTTTTCCTCTAATCGATATAAGATTGTGTCTTTATCCAGAAATTGAAGCACTTGTGACAAGAGATCAGATCTGAACTAATCTTTCAGAAAGATAAGACAAATATGCTTAGGCAACATTTCGACATAATAATGATACTAGATAAATATTCAGTTCAGATGCACTTAATAAACAATTATAACAACGGTAAGGTTATTAATTATAGGATTTTTATGCAAATGTAAAAGTCATATATATTTAATCTCCTTATTGTTCTACTCATTCCTAAAAGACAGAGGAAATTATTTTTTATGAAAACTTAACAAAATAAATGAAACAAAATAACTTCAAAGAAAAATAATGCATACTTTTTTAACGACATCGGATTATCGATAGCTGTAAAAATTAAGCCTGTAAGCCGCATTAAGTTTGTCTTTAACTCTTCTTTTTGCATCTTCCATTCCTCAGCTACGGCAAGTGCAAGTGCTTCGGAAGATATCTAGAAAAAGTAAATAATTAAATTTTAAAATGATTTTTCTATTTATTTTTTCCTGTCAAATTAGGATAGCATACGAAATAATTTTAAAAAAAAAGTCTTTTTTATTCTCTTTCATATCTGTTCGAGTACCCGAAAAAAAAAGAAAAAAAAAAACCTACAAAACTTCAAGTAGGAAAACCAAACCTTTACTGGGTTCCGCTTCGGTGTAACCAAACAGTACTTATCAAGATATATATTATAAACTTGTTCCATAGGCTTAAACACAGGTCGTACTTCCTGAAATAAATGAAACTTTAAATTTTCAACTTAATGAAAATTCACTTCAATTCTACTCAGATATTTTTTTTTAAAAAACCATCGTTTTTTCCTTTTCATTTTTCTAACTTCTATAACTAAGTCATCTTATGTTCTATTATTCAACAATTCAATTTTACGATTACCTCATAAAATCGTTTCTTTGCATTAGGGATACCAGAAAATCGTCGGCATAATACATAACACAATTTTACATTCATCTATAAAAAGTTATGGGCTGATTATGCTCATTCAGTCCAAACTTCACCAAAATATATATATTATACTAAGAACATGCACTATACCAATTAATTGTCCAATTCTAACCAACTAACATATATTCCAAATTTAAACAATAAAAATGAGTTCTTGAAGCAACCGAATATGGCATCAAATTTGTAGCTTCAGTTAATAATAATTTATGACCTGCCCTACTTCGACATATCAGCATTGTTATCAGCTTTATATTATACTGAAGTTTGTCAATTAAATAACTGAAAATTCCAAAAAGATGCATTCCCAAAAAATATGCAGTAACTATGAAGTATACATACTGTTATAAAAAAAAGCTGTTAAAAAAATCATTTTTCGATTATTCATTGCGATTCAAATGAACAAAAATACAGTACACGTAACAGAATGAATAAGGGATATATTTTACAGCATAAAATAGGTAATAAGAAAACAGAAGCACTGCAGGAGAAATCTCTTAATGCTTATCTTGAAATCCTTCTGAATAAATCATTTTCTGGAACGAATCAATCGCTCAGTGACATCAATTGGAAAACTGATAAACTTATGTCTCATTTTTTTTCGAAAATTTAGCTGTAGTAAGATGCGTAGATTTTATAATTTAAATTATAATTCAGACTTATATCTCAGAATAATTTGATCAAACAAATCTTCCGAACGAAAAAACTCCTTGTCTAGGATAAACTTCTTTTTTTAGGAAAAAAATTTGATCATGACATTCTTGACTGCTCTTTGTCATAGTCTACATAACGTGGAAAACCTCTCGGTTGTGAATCGAAATCATCGGACATCGTTGTTGATTCTATGTAAGGCATTTTTTTTGATTCATTATCCGAAAGTTCGTTCGTCTTATCGCGTTCTAATTTCTCCACCTTTTCTGCCATCTACAAAAACTTATCAAATTGTTAATAATTATAAAATATATGATTTCTTTCAAGTCTTAAGTTCGAAAGTAAATAATAATTGTCTGGATAATAATCAATAATGAAAGTAATAAAGGCAACATAATTACATGTATATTTTGTATATATGTCACAGTTCGCCGTATAAAGGATGATGGTATCAGTCATTAAAGAAAACTTACGATGCCAGGCACAAAACCATCTATTTTATTCTATTTCTTAATTAGAGTGAAAATTATTGGGTAAAATTTATACAGAAAAAATTATACGAAAAAAAAAATTACATCTAAATCAAAAATTACATTTAAATTTCAAAAATTACATCAAAAAATTACATCTAAACAGTTGTATGAAAATTTCTGAAAAAAAACCTCTTCACTAGCTCGTCGATTCGCTAAAATCTCTTCTGATGTCGGCGGTAATTTTCGCATACCTCGCAGCCATGTTAGCCATTCTGGTGGTGGTAATTCAGATGAATTTCTTGCCGGAATAAATCCTCTACAGTATTCAATATGCGTAAAATGGAGAGATGAGTAGAAGTAATTAATCATATGTCTTGCTATGAAATTTATAAATTCAGTCATTGTTACATGTTGTATTGCAAAACTATTAAAATTAGTAAAATTCTAATAATCGATTCTCTGCATTAGATAATGCGATAAAGACCAAAGTTTTGATTACTTTCATGAAATTTCAATGATTCTTCCCTTTCAGTAGCAGTTATCATTCATGATAATTGAATGATAATGAATGATAATTCAACGATAATTAAATGGTAATTCAACGATAATTGAATGATAATTCAACCCTGCCAACTTTGCCTGTCAGATGACTTATTTCTTCTCTGTCGATATATACTGCCCAAAAATGATTTCAATTATGGTGAAGCCACTCATATAACTTATTATATAACTTCTCGGAACTCAGACACAGATCATTCCACTCATTCCATATTTTGCTGAGAAATGAATCTATCGTACAGTCTTCTTTGAATTTAGGCTTTTGGAATTGATTCCTAATTCTATAACTTAATGAGATCTAATTAAAACTTACTAAATGTTATGTTACTTTTACTAACAAATTTACACAATCAGTAACTCTGTAATTTCACAGAATGGAAAGATGACAGCATTACTTGCACTTACAAATAATGAAAATTCCTTGTTAAAAAATTTTTAAACGAAACAAAATTCTCATGTGAAAATCTTGAAACTCAGAAGAAAAATCCATCGTCGACTGACCGGCTTACAATTCTTTGGGATTCCATTAGTTCATAATATTTGTTGCCTTCTTCATCAATGCCAACAAAATTCTTCCGAAATCGTTTACGATCAAGTGAATCCAAAAAATTACGCCAAATGAATTTCAATACACCCGGACGATTACTCATTAATACTCCATTCTCTGAACAGAAAATAGATAATACATAAACTTGTAGATATATCGATTTGATAGAGCCTGAATACGCCAATTATAGATCTCGTATAAAACTTATATTTTTAAGTTAGTCGGAGGGATTATTTATCTACCCATATATTCACATTTTTAGACTAAGAAATCGGCGGACTATTTTGCTATCCACAGAATTTATTACGCTTCAACATAATCAATTTAATCATGAGATATTATCCATATAAAATATCTAAAAGTCACTGTTTCAATTTCTGATTTAATGATTGCATTGATCATTATAGATATCAGCAAATTAGATATTTTATAATTCTCAGTGTTAAATAATTTGAAAATGTCTCTCTACACACGGTAATCATCTGAAAAAAATCTGTCCAATTCGGAAATAATATCATTTAAAATAATTAATAAATTCCTGGAAAAATCATTCCATAACTTCAATAAAAAGAATTTTGAAATTGAAATAAAAAGAAAGAAGAAAGAAATTGAGAGAAAAATTACGGAAATCATTCGTAAAAAAAAATCATCCCACTTATCCTAAATTATTATAATAATTATCAAAATATTCAACATATTAAAAATCAAAAACAAATATAATGATGAATGAAGTGAAAAAGTTGCAAGGATCATTTGTTTATTTAAAAACAGCAGAAATTCGTCGAATTTAATTCAGAATTAAATTTTCAATTCCAATTAATTCCATAATAATATAAATTAATGAACAACCACTATCGTGCAAAACATCGCGCACACTTCCAACTTGATCAATATTTGATATGAAGTTCTTATGTAGACTTGGATCCCAGCACGAAAACTTGATAATATTAAGTTGACGGATTTTTCGTTGGGATATACTTTTGTCAAGTTCCGTTTGGAGGCGGAGACAATGTATTTTGGGAGAGGGTTAGGGATTGATAAGGTGAGAGATATTATTGGTTAGGGATTGATAAGATTGAGAGAAATTATTGGTTAGGGATTGCGGGTGAATGAAATGTAATAAAAAGTTGGAAGAGATTAAAGATTGAGAGAGATTCAAAAAACGACACGTTTCATGATTGAATGATGGGTACTAGATGAGAGTTTTGGAATGTGTGTATTTTTTCACGATGGATTATTTGAGGATGGGAAGAAAGGATTGTTTGCTAGAAAAGAGAGTTTAAGAATGAGTAAAAAAGGTGAGAGAAGAGCGAGAGGGACAGTTGTGAAAACATTGAGAGAATCATTATGGTTTAATGTAAGCAGAGATTGAGAGTGCTAGAAGGTTAGACCAGAGATGAAATCGTTTAATCAGAATTTATGTAAATATACTTAGGTTTATATGATTGATTTATTTTGCTTGATTTTTTAAAATTTTGCATAATAGTTGTTTGAATAATTCCATTTAATGCATTTATTCGCTTATGGATTTAACATTATTCAAATCAAAGAGATATTCAAATATCTCAGTCTACAAGATTATTTCTTAAGACGCATTTTTGAGGATGATATCGCAGAAAACTTTTCTGTAGATCTCTGCGAAAAAGATTTACGATTCAAGTCTATCGTTTAATTTAGCTGAACTTTCAAAAATGTTTAATTTATCGGGAATTGTTTGATCTATCTGAAATTGTTTAACCATTTTCTAAACTGATTAATCTATCGGGATATGCTATCGTTTGATTGTTCCATGAGGCGAATTGTTTAAGTATTTTGAACTATTTTTATTCAGTGTTGGTAATGATTAGATTATTAGCATATGTTGAATTGGATAAAAAACTTTGATAAAATAGTTCATAATGTTCGTTTAATTCATGACTGATGCAAATAATCGATAATTTTTGCATCAAACTAAATGTTTTCTATATAAATTTTTCATATTTTACAGCTTGTATCGATGAGTTCGCTTTCAGTTGTAAGTCCGGAACGGCGAATTGAACTGAATCCATTTGATGTCGATGCTTGGAATCTTTTGCTACGAGAATCACAGGTATTAATTATATTGAAAATTAATATTTCGTAGTGGAATATGTTGAGTACTATCAATTTAACTGGTCAAGAGAATATATAAATGTAAAGTTGCTATGAGCTGTGTATAATTGTGATAAGTAATACGCAAGTTGCTTCCTTTTTATTGAACTTTTGTTAGTGATATAAGGAAATAAAGCAATTCATATTATGGAATTTTCTGATTCAAAATATTCTTAGTAATATATGGGAAAAAAAAAGATGAAAATTAATTGAATAGGAAGTTCATGTGAATTTCATCATTTCATACTAAACTATTTTTAACCAGTTACTATTTGGTCCATTTACATTGGATTTCTTTTATTTGCCCTAGCTCGATTACATTTAAGATGATGAAAATGTTATTTAAAAAATGGCACTTATTCTAAATAACTTTTTTTCCGTTTCTTGAAAATAGATTGCCTTATACTGAAATGGACGAGATTACTTATATGAAAACAAGTCTTAGTAAGGGCAGTATATCAAGATATCCGGAGGAATCTTAAAGCAAAGTGAGATTTCAGGCTAGACCAATTGATCAAGTACGTTCGTTTTATGAAAAATTAGTGACACAGTTCCCGAATGCTGGCCGTTATTGGAAAGCATATATAGATCATGAAGTAAGTTATCTACTGAAAATTTTGCTTTATTTCAAATCTGAGCTTTCGTTTTATGTTACTGGACGCTTTGTGGAGAAGCCCTATTTGAATTCGCATTTACTCATTACAATAATTTCAGCCAAAAAATATTCGCAGATGAAATGTAATGGGCTTGGGGGGTGGGAGGAAGGGGATTTCAAAGACAAAAACCGAAGAAATTCAGTGTATAAAATTTTCTAGATCATTTATAAAAATTTAGAAACATATTGGTAACTGTTTTTGCTCATTAAAATCAATATTCCATAAATCATGAATTTGAAAACACTGAAAATGAAGGATATCATCATGAAGAGAAAGCAGTTTCCATCAATTGAATATCATCGGTTGTTATTTGTTTTGCAATTTTGCAGCGCGCAGTGGTGCTCGCTCTTCTTCTCCTTCTTCGTGTAAACAGATATGGGACTTCTGTGAAACTGAGAACAAAAAGTGTGAATTTAGGAATGACATACTCTGTCTTTAGTCCATGTTTTGAACAAATATCAAATGTATTACTAGTGCTGCATGAATTTTGCTACCATTCCAAACGGAATAAAAATTTTTATTCGAGAAAGTGGCCCAACAATAATAAAATATATTTTTTTGATCGCATTTTTCCTTTTTCCTTTTTTTCTTTCTTTTTAAATTTTTCCCGCCGAATAAAGAATATACAACAAGTATGATCTCTCTCACATTGCAACTAATCACGATTTTTCAAAATTCATTTCACATTATACTTTGTTATCTCGGCGTGTGAAATTGCAGTAAAGAATATACTGGGAAAATAAGAGGATGTGATAGAGCAACATATTGAAAGTCCGATCTCCTAATGTGAATAATGTGAATTTTGAAAAATCATTTCACAGTGACAGTGTTATACTAACTGAAACAATAATAATTATTCAGACAGCAAGTCTTTTTATTTTTATTTTTTTTGATAGAAAAAAAGAATCTAGCACATATTCCAGTAATTTTAGAATAGATGCTTTTGTTGCATGATGTTGGAATTTCATGTCCACAAAATCCCCAGATTAGGATATGAAATTATATGAAATTCTTCCTTGCAATTTTTTGGAATTTTTTTGCAACAGAAGTTTACATTTTTTAACAAATTTCTAGAATACTATCAAATTATGTTAAAAATTTCACGAGGAAACTTACGATTAAATATGTTTTGGCTTTATTATTTGACTGAATTGATTTTAAAAAGTGAGCATAATTTGTTGTTTGCATCCATTGTAAAACAGCCCAATATACGGCATTACTTTTACTGAAATGTCTATCATGGGCCGATTTTTGCGTGGATTTCTTGGCATGCAAACTCCCGTTACTTTATTTTTCTTAGATTTTATTTTTTATATTACCAAAAGAGAAAGTTTCATGTACTTGAATTTCAGCTTCGTGGCAAAAATTACGAAAATGTGGAGTCAGTAAGTTTGAATTCTTTTTTCAAGTTTTCAAAATTTTCGATTTGGGATTTAGACAATTCATAATCAGTATTATATAAATCTGTTTTCCAACGAATAGTCTAATCATGGGATGAATTGATATAAGTGATCATACTGAGTGTTATCATGGGATTAGTTGCAGTTGCATCAATAAGAAAGGTACGTTAAATTGTATGTTTGCGTAGCTTTTCGCAAATTTTTAGTTTCATCCCGATCCTTTAGTGAGATTCGACATGCAGGATATATGTTTCGAAGCTTGAAACTCAGAAGTATTGCTGTCTACAAATTAGCGAGAATTGGATTAATCAATACGGGTTCATGATATTATCATAAGTATCATGAACTTAATGCATGTCGACGTTGAGCATTTACATTTAACCTGCAGTAATATACCAACATTAGATAGTTTAACACATGGTAAACTATTGCTAGAAGTAGTTTGATTGATAAGTAATTTAATCTAACTATCACAACCTTGGGACTTATATAGCTTAAAAAAACTATATTTCAATTGTTGACAATGTTATTATTCTAAATAATGATAATACAGATATGCTAATTTATTACTGAAAATATTTCATTGCCTAATGATTGAAGGATAATTTTTGTTTTTTTTTTTTTTTTTTTTTTTTTTTTTTTTTTACAGTTATTTGGACGTTGTCTCATTCACGTTCTTAATATCGACCTCTGGAAGTGTTATGTTTTCTATGTACGTGAGACCAAAGGGCATCTATCTTCATTCAGGTTTAATATATTCATTATTTCTTTTGATATAGCTATGTATAGAGTATTTATATATAAATCTATGTATATATTCATTGCATATATTATTATATAGTGGCTTTTCAGTTTTTGATTTTTATTGATTGCAGTTAATTTGAGTAAGCTAACTTTTATTAAAGGAATTTTTTCTTAATATAAAGTATTTGACATTTACTTTATTGTGAAATGCTGTCATCTGTCTGTTATTGAAGTGGATGCTTCACTAATTAAATTTTATTTTAATAGTATCGATTCGCTCATTTAAATAGTTCATAGTCTTTAATTCATAATGCATGCTGATAATTTTCTACAATTCCTGAAATACAAGTCAAAAAAAAAAAAAAAAATTCTCTTATTCCAGGGAGAAAATGGCACAAGCATATGAATTTGCTTTGGATAAAATTGGTCTCGACATGCATTCATATTCAATTTATTCTGATTATCTTTCTTTTCTCAAATCTGCGTAAGTTTTGCTAGCTTTTTTGTCATTGGTAGTGAGATATTTATTTGTGAAATGTTAATGTATATGTCAAATTGCAGACCCACAGTTGGTCAGTATGCGGAGAATCAACGCATTTCAGCGGTTCGTAAAGTTTATCAACGTGGTGTAGTTACCCCGATGGTTAATATTGAACAGTTATGGGCTGAATATTGTGCTTACGAAAAGGTAAAGTGTCGATGAATTCTTGTGTTTCGAAATTGTTGAATCTTTTACCGATTGTGGTTTGCTAGAGAAAGCAAGATACAGAAATGAATTTACGGTTCATTGGACGAATAAAAGTGAACTGGAGGAATTTGAAACTTGTTTTGTGGATAGTTAACTTTGATTCTCTTCTTTTTTTTTTTTTTTTACTCCCTTAGTATTTTTTGAAATTCCAGAGTGTAAATGCCACATTAGCAGAGAAATTGATTGCTGAACGAAATAAGGAATATCAAGTTGCTAAACGCATTTCAAAATCGTTGGAGCAAGTGACGAGAGGATTAAATCGGCAAGCTGTAAGTGTCCCACCAAGAGGAACTGTTGCAGAAATGAAACAGGTTTGAATTTTTTCTATTTTTGATTTCTTTTTTTAGGTCTTGATTCCTGAAAACTACGAAATAAATTTGTCTTTATAGACTTTTCAGTATTTTTTTTTAGCTAGACATGTGGCGAAAGTACATACAATGGGAAAAAACTAATCCTTTGGGCACAGAAGAATATGCATATTTTGCTAAAAGAGGTAATTATAACTTTAATTACTTGAAACTGAAATAAATTAATATTAGTGTGTGATAATTTTGTTTGTTCTAAGAAAAAGTGGCAGTATGATATATGTGTACAGCTGAATGATCCATTTCACTGTTATTATCGGTAGGAGATTTATAATCTGAAACAATATTTTATCATATTTCCAGTAATATATGCTTATGAACAAGCTCTACTATGTCTTGGCTATTATCCTGATATGTGGTATGAAGCAGCGTTGTTCCAGCAACAAGCAGCAGCTGTTTTAGCAGAAAAGGGCGATGTGAAATTAGCAGCCACAATGAACACTGATATCATTCGTTAGTACATATATTTATTATAAATTTCGGAAATTTATTGAATTTTTGATTGCTGGGATTATTTATTCATGCTATGAATTTTGTCAAAAATTTGTTAAATTCGTGATTGTCTAAGTCATCAAGTCATACTGTGAATTTTGGTGAAAATCGAGTTTTATGGCTTGCTTATTTTCAGATGTTATTGCAATGCAACTGCAAAATTAAGATAAATATTACTAATTATCTTTTTACATCTATCCAGCTTTTCGATATTAATCATCAGTCTCACTTTCTATTAACGCATAGTTGAAATTTGAGTAATCGAACATGCAGTGATTAGCTTCGAATGATTCATGATGGTTCTAGAATAATTTCAGGACAAGAAATATGCGTATTAAGATTGTTTTATATATGTTTTAAGTTACATTATTTTTCTTTTTTCTTCTTTACATTTTATCATATTTTTTCAGAATTATTCGAGCGTGCAATTGGCGGTATTTTAAAGGAAAGCCAGCTTTTGTTTTTTGCATATGCAGATTACGAAGAAGAGCGTATGAAATTTGATAATGTAAAAAAAATTTATGATCGACTTTTAGCCATAGAAACAGCTGATCCTACTTTGGTAATTGCTTATACGCTATTCTTATACGCTTATTTGTATAAAGCCTTTAAATAAAAATTTGCACAAATCATGAAAATCCATATGTCTCATACTCTTAATTTGATCATTTGAAATTTAGGCCTATATACAATTGATGAAATTTGTGAGGCGAACTGAAGGTGTGCAGTATGCACGTGCAATTTTTAAACGTGCACGTCAGGATTCACGTTGCAAATTTCATATTTTTGTTTCATCTGCACTTATGGAATATTATTGCAGCAAGGTCTGTAATTTTTATTCATATTTTCTTTAATAATTTCTTTAGCATAGAAATTGATACTGTAATTGTTCAGTCTTCTATGTATCACCTCTGATACTTTTCTTAAATATCTGCTTCTTATTTCCTTGTCCTGTATCAACCGTAAAATTGAATCACTGGCGAATTATTGTCATTGTCTATCATTTTTCAGGATACGGATATTGCGATGCGAGTTTTCGATATGGGATTAAAAAAGTATGGCGATGAACCGGAATATGCTCTAGCTTATGTCGATTTTTTGTCACACTTAAACGGTAACCTTAGTTTCCCAAATAGTTCATATAGTTTAACGAACTGTTATTATATCTTACGACCGATTCTTTTGGACTGAATTATTACACTGCATTCGCGGTTTCTATTTTTTGCTTTGGAACTTAGGCATACAATTTTTTTATTCCCGGGAATGCCTTTTCCATATCGAAATTTACACTTACATTTGAATCATTTCAGAAGATAACAATACACGTGTTGTTTTTGAGCGAATATTAACTTCGGAATCTATGACACCTGAAAAATCGATGTTAGTTATTTTACTTCAAAGTTTTTGTATTTATTTTTGGGCGTTGACGTTGAGTTCAATAATTTTTCTTTTTTTTTTTTTTTTTTTTTTTTTAGTGAGATCTGGGATCGTTACTTAGAATTTGAATCACATGTTGGTGATTTGTCGAGTATCTTGAAAGTTGATCAGAGGCGACGTGAAGCGTTAAAGGAACAATATGGTGAAATGCAAACGCTACTTTTAATTGATCGATATAAATTCTTAGATTTAGTGCCATGCACTAATGATCAATTGAGGTTGATGGGTTATTCTGTAAGTAGCAAAATTATCTGTTTTAAGAATTTATTTGCAATTATTTTAAATTATAACTATATTATAGTGATCAAGTTATGATTATGACAAATCCAACTCGGGCTAAAATCTTGATGCTCTCTGATTTGTTTTGCTTGTGAAAATCTTGCTCATGATAGCAACTTTTCGTAATCAAATTCGAGTTTAAAAAGAAAGCTTAAAAAATATACGAGGAAATTTTATGATTTCACATATTCCAAAAGTTCGTGAAATTATTGGTTCATTTGGTGAACTTTACACAGATCAAATATAATGTTGTTTTGCGCTTTAGCTTATAGCTTATCATAAGCTATATAAATAAAAATGTAAATATTCGCTGCTCTAGCTTTTAAATCTCCGAAAGTTTTTCACTGATTGCTTTGAGATTTTGATACGACATTGCTTTCGAATGGATGCATGTTTCATATAGATATAGTTATTTTTTTAGTAATTTTCTGTCATTCTCTTTCTTTTTTACTCTCGCTTTCTCCTACCCTTCTCTTTTATCATTTTTCCATTTCGCCTTTTTTTTTTGCTCCTTTTACCTCTTCTCTTCTATCTATGTTTACCTTTTTATTATCTTCGAATATGAGATCAAATAGCAGGAAGATGTTGACGAAATCAGAGGATTCAATCATGGTAAACAAGTTAAACAACGCGATCCCTTTTAAAGCCGAAAAATGTCAAATAGCGCCGCGATAATTATTGTAAACAAGGAATGCTAAAGGTCAAATGACGCGACATAGTTTCAAAGGAACGATGTATACCGCCAAAACGCTCCAATTTACAGATAAACAAAGTGAGGCCAACCAATCAAAAGGCAACACGATGGAGATCAGATAAGGGGGGAACTCTGAAAGGATTTAAAAGGATTTGGAGCTAGAGCTCAAATTCAAGTTTTGGAGTTCAGCGTGACACAGCTACAAATCAATTTCGAAAACAGTTCAAGTGCAGTATTTCTTAAGTTTATCCAAGCAATGCCTCGCAGAAGATCATACTTAAGTCGTCTTACTCGCGCAGCTGAAGTAACGCGACGATTAATTGCAAATCAAGCTGAGGAAGAACGAGCATTAGCGAAGGAGCGAAACAGACAAAGGATGGCTCAAATACGTGCCAAGAAAGTAGCAAAGCAACATGCAGCCAGATTTCAGGATGTGCGGTTGCGAGCTCGGCTGAGAATGGTTGAAAGGCGCCAACGAGAAATAGCAGATCAGCGTCATGCACGGTTGCACGCACGATTGAAAATAGATGAAAGACGTCAACAAGAAATAGTAGATCAGCATCAAACAGAACTCCATACTCTGCAATCACATAATTCTAATCATTTTGCATCCCGATACAGCCCAGCCAATGATTATAGTTTGAATCGTATTCGAATGCAGCGTTGTGTTAAATTTTCAAAGCAATCGGTAAGAACTTTCGGAATAGGTTAACTGGACCCACTGCCATAGCAATGTGCGACCGGGTCCAATAATACTTTAATAAAGATGAAGCCATGAAAAAATTATTCGGAAGATTTTTAAAGAATTTATTTCGAAAATCCAGATATTAGTTTATTAATTTATATTATTAGTGAATCTCAGTAGAACAAATATGAATCTTGGGAGTCCTTTGGTTATGGCTCTTTATTTGATTAATTACTTCTCAGTCGTAAATAATTTGTTATTTTTTTCCAAGCTTCATTTTGGACAAATTTTAAGTTCTAAATTTCAAAATATTTGTAGAAAAAATTGGGACAAGGTTCATCATTGATTGGACGCGCATCGGGTTCAGGAACGGCTTCTTTGTCATCAAATGGTGCTCAAACAAATGGTTTGTTTGCTTAATTGATGATTTTTAATTCTGTCTGTATTGCGCTTAAAACTCATAATTTTTTTTTGTTTCAGGACAAACTGTAGTGAGACAAACTGCATCTGGAAGTGGACCATCAGTCGTAATGGGTGGTGGTGTAAGTCTGGAGATTTCTGGTTATCCAAGACCGGATACAGATCAAATGATACCTTTCAAGCCAAAACTGAACACAAATGCCAGTTATCATCCCATTCCTGGTGGTATGCTGCGGTTTAATTTTTTTGCTTATATATAATTTCAGTTTCATTTTTTTGATTTAGTTTTTTTTTTTTAATTTTTAATTTGTGGTGTTCAAAATCTATAAAATAGTAAGTTGCTAAATTCATTTTTTAAAGGTGTTTTTCCGCCACCAGCTGCGGCTGCTCAGTTGATGCAAATATTACCACCTCCGTATTGTTTCAATGGTCCATTTGTTTCGGTGGATTTGCTTATGGATAGCTTGACAAAATTCAGCCAAAATGGCCGTATGTTTTTTTCTTCAAATTTATTGAAACTGACTTCCATTGAAATAACTGTTTTCTTTAATGATCACCTGATTTCTTTATTATCTCGTAATGGTTCTTTCTTTGCAGCACCATCAGTTGATCCTAAGGTAAAACTGGAAAATGGTAGTATGTTTGGAATGCATCGAGTAGAAGATATCAAAAAGGAATTTTATCAGTTGTTAAATACGACTACTGATCCTAATATTGTAAGTTTTTGTGACCTCTCTGTTTCTGACCTATTTAGGATTAGTTGAAATTTGATATTTAATATTTTATCAGAGGTTTTGAATATTTCATCAAAATTTGGGAGATAGTTTAGATTTTGGCATCAAATGAATATCAGCAACAGCATTCAGCTGCTACGCAAAGAAAGAGGCGAGCAGCTGGTGGTCGTGATTCTGATAGCGATGAAGAATCAGCTCCACGTGCATCTGGAGTTGTTCGGGACATTTATCGAAGGAGAATGAATCAAAAAGTTCATGAGTGATAATTGTCTTCACTCATTTTTTTGATAATCGTCCAAAATAATTATGTTAATTTTTTTTTAATCGTACTTCTTTATTCTAGTAAGAGTGTTTTGTAGTCTTTCGTACTTATCAAGCTACGAAAACATTCTGAACAGTTATTCTTCGTTGATGCTAGAGAAGTTTTCGAAATATTTGTAAATTGTTGGCAAATGTGTCCGATTGATCCGATTTGAAATTAAATCTAAAATTTTTTCAATTCTCTCCTTGTGTACATAATTTTATTGTTTTACAGCTTTCATCGGCACTTTTCTTATGCATCATTGTATGTGATTTTTGAATATTATCCTTATTATTGCCTTTTTTTTTTTGCTTAAAAATTTGATCGATATTTTGATCTCTCTCATATTCAGTTTTAGTCCATTGATCAAAAATAACAAATTATATTTGAACTAAAATTTGTCGTAAGAAATGGAACAACTTTGTAAGCATTTACATTCGAGTTTCTTTTTATTTTTTTCAAATTCCCAAGACTTTTATAAATTGAAGAATTGTCGAACTTAACATTTTTCTTTTTAATTTCGAAAAAAAAAATTAGGGACATTTTCTAAAATTTCTTGATTTTTGTTATCATTCCGGTTTCTGTTATCATATTTCTGCTACAATTTGTTTTGTTGCAACCGTTTTTTCCTGTTATTCAAATAAGTTTGTAATTGTCAATTTTTTTGCTCGAATTTACATTTGGATATGATTATTTATCTCTTTACTCTCTAATTAACTCATCGGAGTTCAAAATACATTCATTTCAAATAATGAAAAGACAACACTATGAATATCGTAAAGGACAAAAATATCTTTGATTATTAATTAAAAGCACAACTGTCGCCAATTTATCTTGTTGGAGTTTTAGAAAAAATTTTCCTAAAATAGATAATAGACTTTAACTAGGGAAAAATTCTTTCGAAAGAATGAGAAATTAATGTTTTGTAGTATTTGTGAGAAAGATTTATCATAGTTTAAAATTTTTTTATAAAAAATAATGCGTTCATATTTTGTATTCCCCATTTTCTCTTTAAAATTTTGAACTATGAATTAAATTGAATGGAAATTCTTCATCTTAAAGAATAACAATTTTTGCAACAGTTTTAAAACTTTAAAATGTCTTGCCAAAAATTTAAATATATTTTAAAAATCTAATCCTTCATTTTCTGTATATTCATCAAGAATCTGGATAGACTTTTAGCAACAGTTCAGCTTATTGAAACCGTCAAAATATGATGTTTTCTTTAATTCGAAAGTTCAGAATTCCGGAAATCTTGGTTTTTAAAATCTTCGCTCTTATTTATATATTTCATTATTACGAGAATCTGATATGTTATTTGTTCAATAAAAGAAGTTTGAGTCATAAACTTTGATATTTCCTTGAAGTTAGTTTGCAATTTTAACTTAATCGATTAATGGAAAAAGCATAAATTATAGGAAATTCTTTCAAAAATATGAGCAAAAGAATTTTTATTTTAAAAAATTGCTCAACATTGAGAAAGAGCCAAGGGTAAGAGAAATCGATGCCATTCTATGTTTTTAATTTAATTAGCATTTAAACAAAAAAAAAAAATGCCATCTGTGTTCATAATTCATAATTTATCATAATATTTTGATACGATCTCATATACCAAATTCTTGAAATTATACTTTCATCTAGGACTTTGAAATTAGAAATTTTATAGAAACAGAAATGCTAATAAATTTATGTTGACGTTATTTGAATCTAGTTGTTATTAATTGATTTGTCATAATTAGATCTAATATTTGGATTTGTGGATTTTGATTTAATTATAACTGCCTAGGTTAAAATTTTGCTAACCTCAAATAAATCAAATATAAGAATTCCATATACAGAATATTGACTTTTTATAAATGTCAGTAAATGATAAATATTAGTCAAAAGATATTCTTAATTAATATATCCATAATATAATTTGCAATTTGAAATTAATAATACAACCTGATTCTTAGCATATTATCTGATTTCGTACTGAAAATATCTTTTTCGTTGAAACTCAGGGCAATAAATTTATATCAGAAAAATTTTGAAAAATCTAAATCATTGGAGAAACAAAAAATTAATTCAACAAATCGATTGTAAATTTAATGCATTTGAATAATTATAATTTCCGAATAAAAGAAAAAAAAAAAATTATGAGAATGCAATTAAATTCTTCGTTTAAAATAAAATTTTATAGAGTTGTAAAGCAATGAATTTGAATATTTATGGATGCGAAAGCATTTCTAGATTACACGGCAATCAATCTTAATATTAACAATTCCAATTATTTCATCTTTTTTCTTTTTTCTTTTTTTTTTTTAAATTTCAAGTGATATCAAATCAAGAAAAAAAAAAAAACGAAGTTGAAAGGATGCGATTAAATTCTACGCCGAAAATAAAACTCTATAAAGTTGTAATTGATTCGAATATTTTTGCGAGAAAAATTGTCATTCTAAAAGTTTTAATGGCAATCATGATTTATTGCCAACAATTCCAATTGCTAGTTGTTTATTATTTTTTCTTTTTGCAATTCCAAATAATTTTTAGTCTCCAAAAAAAAGAAAAAGAAAAAATTTGCAAAGAAAAGATAAATTGATATTTTTCATTTTTTTTTTTTTGTTTTTTAGTTTCAAATAATTTCAAACTTGAAAAAAAAAAAAAAAAAAGAAAAATTGCAACAGATCTTTTCCTCTCCATACTTTCAAGTAAAAGAATTTCAATTTATCATTATAAAAATGTGTAATCTTTCCAATTCAAAACATGTTTTCTCGAAATATTCAAAAGAAAAAAAGAAATAATACTTTTTATTATCTCTCTTTTCTTGCATTTTTATCATTCTCGACTTTTTTCATGTTATCAAACTGTTCATAAATGTTATTCATTTATTTATCTATCTACTTATCATTTCAAATACTTACTAATTCGAATACCATTCAGTAACAATAATTGAATTTTTTCATTTTCTCTTTTCCATTTCGCATAATAATTAGGTAAAATTAATAATAAATTTATCTGTATATATATCTGCATCAAGTTAAAAATTCTTTGCTAACAATTAATCAATATTTTCATTACTGTAAATAGTAATATTATTGCCGAATTTACTATCATCAATATTATCAGTTTATTATTTCCATTATAATTCTTTACTAAAATTTATAAATTTATCAATTGCAGCATTTCAACGAATCGATTTGCTATAACTACTTAATCAATTTTTTATTATCATTATTAAAATTTCTTAAATTTAAACTTCGTAGCCAATGCTATTATAGCACTTTGATAGAAATTAAAGATGTGTAATATTAAAAATGAATTAAATATTGTAAAAATAATTTCCATATAAACGGATTTTCCTCTTTTTATTTATTTAGTGTTTCAATTTGTTTAATCAATGATAATTTTGAAATCATTTATGAAATAATTAATCAAATTCAAATTTAGATTCAAATAGTAATACTGCATGAAAATTTTGGTTGGAATAGTTATATTTCTAATTGCAGCAAATATTAATCAAGCATGTAAAACTCATGGTAAAGTATATGGAAATGGTGATACATGGGTTAGCTATTATCTTATCATTTTTTTCATATGCTAAAATTTATTTGCCGAAAAATTTAAAATCAATTATCTGATAAAAATTTATTTTATTAGTTATCCGATAAATTAGTTATCCGATTTATTATCTGATAAATACTTTATTCTGATAAATATTTTAGTTATCAGATTGTTCTTATAAAAAATTTTTCTTTTTTTTTTTTCCAGTTATTATATATTTTCCAAAATATATTCGAAACTGTTCATTTTATCTGATCAAAAATTTGTCATCGATTAATAATAATTAGAAAGATATCGATTACATATGAAATATTGTTAAATAATTTTAATGAATATCGAAAGAACCAAAAAATTTCTTTGTATTATTCTGATAATATGAAATTTTAGAAAATTAAATTTGAATTTGAAGAAAATTTTATTACAGATTCATAAAAATTTTGTATTTATGTGTGAAAAGTACACTAATGGATCATGGCGTACAGAAATTACTGCATGTTTAGCACCAGGTGGTTTTCGATTACTTGTAGGAACTGAATTTATCGAAGCAGGAATGAATTACACGTAAGTATTCACATGTTTTTTTTTTTTTTTTTTTTTTTTACGTAACTGTACTTTTGCCGCCATTTTCATAGAAATTAGACGAGATCTTCAAGATTTTCCGGATGATATATCAATGATTATGAGAATATCAACAAATATAAGCTTCCGGTTGAAGTTAATCTGATTGATTTGACGTTAAGATATAAGTATTAGAAAATTGTCTGTTTTTATCTAATTAATTAGTGGTATCAATCTTTGAACTTACGTGAAATTTAAATTTGTTATGCAATGAAAGTTGTACTTTTGCTCATTAAAAATAGAATTTTGCTTGAATTGTGCATGAAATAGAGCAGAAAATTGATTCGTTGCAATTCTGATTGTAATCATAAAAATACATAAATTGAATTATAGCAATTATCATGATAATACCATAAATTATTCCGATATATTATCCTCATGCTATGTTTGATTTGAATGTTTGTAGATTTCAGTTAAAAATGGAATTCATAATCACATTGTAATTATGATAACTTATTGATGATAATTATTGTTCCAAGTAAAATTTATCACACTATCCATGATAATTATGATGATAAAACGTCGTAATTATAATAATCTATTTTTAATTTATCATTTACAGATGTACGAGAAAACCTGGTGGCGTAGTGGAATTTGCATATAGGTCAATTTAAATTATATCGTGCCTTTTCATCTGTTGTTGCTTTTATAATGGAAATATGAATAAACAATTCGAAAGTTTTGAATTGATTTGCAAAATATAATTTTGAAATCATTCTTATGTTAATTTGCTAAATGAAAAAAAAAAAATTAATTAATTAATCACATTCATTTTAAGTCCCAATTTTTTGGAAATGATTAATTCGGCACTTAAAATTGCTGACAAATTTTTCAAATGAAATAATGTTTACTTTTGTTTTCGTTTTCTTTAAAACGATTTTTTTCATTCATCTGAATAATTATAATTTTTAAAAAATCTGTTAATTCAACTGAAAAAAAGGTTTTTCTTTTTTTTTTTTTTTTGTTAGGAATTTATAAACAAATAGAAATCGAAAAAAAAAAAGGTGAACTTCGTATCACTTTTATAATTCGAATTATTAAATTAATTGCTCCCAAATCATTATAATTGTAATGCTATAAAATTACATTAATATCATGAAATGATAATAATTAATCATAATTAATAAATATCATTCTGCTATATCCTTTCAAAAACAATGGTGTAGCCGATTCTAATTTTAAAAAAAAATTTTTTTATTTTTTTATTTTTTGCCATCAACTCGCAGTATTAACATCAATTTATTAAATATCTTACTGCTTGACTTTATCGTATTACTCGTCATTAGAATCTTCTAATCAATTGTGATAACGATCATATCATATCATAATATTTTATTTCTCATTAAATTCAAAATTACCTTTTCTCATCTACCTATTTTTCATTTCAATCATATTTTGCATTTTGAATTTCAATTTTTCTGTCATTTTATCGACAATTTAATCAACGTATGGATTCAAACAATGAATGGATCGCTTCTTCCATGATCAGTATTTGATCGTATATGATATACAAAGTTATATCACTGATAAAGAATAAAAAAATTTATGGTTGTTTCTTAAAAAATTTAATAATTAACAAATAATTGAATATCAAAAATATTAGAAATATGATGTATTTGTTTTTGAATCAGAAATATGGTGACATTTATAATTGCATTAGAAATGTGGTGACATTTGTTTTCGCATTGAAATTAATGTGATATTCCTTATGGAATCAGAAATGTCAAAAGTTGTGATAACTTGAGTAAAATATTAAAAAAAAAAAGTATCGAATTACAGAAAACATTCATTGTACAGAAATATTTTGTTAATTTTTTTAAATATTCTTTCGGATAATTAAATAATTATTATTTAAACATGAGGGATTTTTCAATTATAGAAGCTTACTCAGCTAATATCAGTTATAATAAATGAAAATCTGCATAATTTTCAAAATATAATTGATAAAAATATGCAGCAAATATTTAATATTAGATTTTTCAATAGGTTTTACAAATTTTTTATTGAATTTTTAGAAAAAATTTTATTATTTCAGAAATGTTTTTTCATTCTTTCTTTGAAGCCTTTTACGTTTTTTTCTTAAAATTTGCACGTGTGCCTTTTTGAATTATTTTCAGAAAATGATTGGTTTTTTTTTTCTTTTTCTTTTTCTTCTTTTTTTCTTTTTTTTTTAAATGAAGTTATAAAATGGCATGGAATTTGAATTGAATGAAAAATGTGAGAAGGCAAGAATTATTCATTTATGAAAAGAAATATGAATAAATGATAAGTAAAATACTTAGATTATAAATTGATGAGCAAAAATATTTAGAACTAAAAGATTAATAATGGTTCAAGTCAAACATATATAATTTTTTTTTTTTTTTGTTTAAGTTTTCTGGATTTTAAGCTTTTAATCCATGTTAATTTGTTTTCAGTTTCTTCTAAATTATTTTTATACGAAATTCTAAATTTATTTGTTATCATAAGTATAACTCATAGCATTTTTATGATTCCATTTAATAAAAAAATCAGTCACGTTGTATAAAAAGAAATCGGATAAGTCTAATATAATCGGGTACATCTAAAACAAAATTGAATGCATCTAATACCAAAAGGTAGCAAATGCCTAATAAAAAAAATTAAAATTGATTGAACTTATTATCAAGAATGCAATAAATCTGTGAATTTATTGCTTCAATTTTAATGACGAATATTTTTCGGTCAAGATAATTGTGAATTGTTGACGTATTCTAACAAGGAAAAATTTATTTTCTGAATAACTTTATCAATGATCATATCATTTTGCCGAACTATTAAACAAACTTTTTCGAGAATACAATTAAATAAGTGATAACATTCAACAATATTAATAATCATTTCAGATTTTCCTTTTCAAATTATTTTTTTTTTTAAATCTTGTTTATAGTATTGCAATCAAAAGTGCTTATTGAGCGCTAATGGTAAATAAGAATTATTTAATTTCAGAATAATATCATAATTTAATTTCTAATATAATGGTGAAAATTAGGATTATAGAAAAGATCCAAGAATGAATTGGAATCGGGTGTTTCTTATTTTCATGAAATTTAACAAAAAAAAAAAAAAAAAAAGAAATTAAGCGAAAAGTCTCACAACACACATGTTCACTTAATCCAATAATTTTGTTCGATTTTATTAGTTCAAATCTCAATTTCATATAAAAATAAACATTCATAGATAAAATATGTATGTACTCAAGCATTTACTTATTTAATTGATTAGCAAAGAAATTTTTAGTACAAACTTTACTGCGAATTTTTTTTTCTGGAATTTTTTCATATGAAATTAACCAAATTATATTATTATCCAGTTGTTTAAATCATATTCTGTAGAAAAATATGAACCAACTGTAATCATATGCAATTTTCTTTTAGTTTCCTAAATGTCGCTATAATCTGAATTTAATTTAACAAATTGCTATTATGATAATGATAATAATCTCTAATAATTTCAGCCAGTAATATCTTTCACAATCTGTCTTCTAGTATTTTGATTATAAATTTTGGTTAGAAGATTTTCTATTATATATCTATATCACAATGATTTAGCAACTTTAAACATATAACAATTATAATAAATATCAAAACGATTGCTAAGTCAAAATTTTTGAAGACTAAGCTAAAATATTCAAGTGAAAATGGTGAAAAAAAAGATAAAATACTGGCTTGGTTACAAGATAAAGGATACAATAATTCCTTTTTTTTGGAAACATAAAATATAATAAAAGGCTAAAAAGAAATGAATTTAGCATAAAAAATGAAAATAAGAAATGAAAATCTTTTTTACTGTTATGATTAATTCTTCACCAATATCAATAAATCTCTCTGTATTTGTTTTTCTTTTCTACTTTTTATTACTAACTAGCTGTACCCGGCCATGAGAAGCGTGGCCTTCAATTAATCAAACAAAATTGTCTACTCACTTATTTGCATCTATCACAGGTATGACAGGTAAAAAAAAGAAAGCGGGTATATCTATACAGAAATACGCGACAATTTGAATGCAATGTATCATCAAAATTTCAAATCAATCGATAAAGAACTCGAAACGTTGTGTCAAAAGCCGCAACAAGCATTTACATTTTTATTTATATAGATTTTTCAATTATTATCTAGCAGTGAATTAATGACTGGTTGATCCCACTTTGTTTTGGCGGGAAGCATATTTGTCTTTCAGGGGTTTTGGAGGGAGACATATTTATCCTTACGGCGGTTTGGCGGTAAACATGTTTATGCTTATATACAGATAAAAAAAAAAGGTATACATATGCAGAAATAAATTCCTATTCGAAAGCAAAGTTGTATCAAAATTTCAAAGCAATCGATGAAGAACTTTCAACAATGTGTCAAAAGCCACAATGAACATTTACATTTCTTTTTAAATAGATTGTGATTAACCCATATTATTTTATGCATCCAATTAATTGTTATTATGCATAATAATGATAATAATACATTATCATCATTAGCCGTAATCGTAACTTATTAAATAAATAATTATTCCAACACAAATATATCAATTTCGATTTTTTATTATTTGATAATCGATTGAATTTTGCAATTTATTCGTCATAGAGTCTAATTACTATATAATCATGCATTTCATATTTTGAAGCTTATTAATGTAAATTTACAACTTAGTGAAATAAATGATTATTTTAACGAAAAGTATTATCAATGAAATAATACGAAAGATATAGGAAATGCTTAATGCTCAAAAATATTATTAATCATATTATCAGTCCTATTCTCGAAAACTAAATTAATATGACTTTTTCTTAGTCATTTTAATCCATGAATAGGTCGATATAAATATAAATTATGAAATAATCTAAATTATATTTATATATATTAAGAAGAATAATATAAGAAATGTTTAATACACAAAAGTGTTATCAGTCATATTATCAATAATTTACTCAACAATAAAACTAATATAATTTTTTAAATACATTTTAATCCTAGCTTATAATTTGATTGTTAAAGATATGAATTGTGGAATAATCTAAATTGAATATATATATATATATATATATATTTAATTAACATATATTATATATATATTTAATTTAATTATATATATATTTTATTATATATATATAATTTTTTTTTATAACAGAGATCCGATTTTTTTCACTTTTATATATATGTATATATACAAATGTATATATAAAATATATGTATATATAATCATGCAGCTGTTAATCATTTTATCAATCCTATAATAGGATTGATAAAATGATTAACAAAACTAATTTCAGCTTATGAGTGTGCGATTGTTAAAGGTATTAATTATGAAACAATTTAAACTAAATGTTTACATATATATTTGACTTTATGTTTCGTATTATTATATATGCAGCAAATAGTATGATGAAGTTTTATTGAAAGCATTGTATAGCTAATAAATTGTACCAGTGTTAATTTTTAATGAACGAATATGACTTCAAAAATATTCTTTATTATTCCTAATATATTATTGAATTGTTAAAAAAAAAAAAAAAATCCAAGTTTCCAAAAAAAGATTTTAATTATTTCTCATGCTTATGAATTATATATTAACAACCATTTTAATTGGAAAATTCAAATTGAAAATGACATTTTTGTTTGATATCTTTTCCAATTCATGGCATTGAGAGAATTTTATTGGATTATTGTTGCTAAATTATATTTTCTCATTTTATCACAAGTATTCTTTACATAATATGTGTATGTATGCATGTATATATATATATACGCATGTATTAATATGATGATAATCACTATATTCACCTGATACGAGATTTTTTTTATCACATACTTTAAGGATATGCATGTTTGCAGGTGTGCGTGTGTGTGTGTGTGTGTGTGTGTGTGTGTGTGTGTGTGTGTGTGTGTGTGTGTGTGTGTGTCTGTGTCTGTGTCTGTGTCTGTGTCTGTATCTGTATCTGTATCTGTGTCTGTGTCTGTGTCTGTGTCTGTGTCTGTGTCCGTGTCCGTGTCTGTGTCTGTGTCCGTGTCTATGCGTGTGTGTCTGTGTGTGTGCCTGTGTGTGTTTATGTGTGTGTGTGTGTGTGTGTGTTTCTATGTATAAACATCTATGTGTAGGTATTTACGTATACAATATATATGCCCGTATGTTTATATACAATAATAATAATCATCGTATTTATATGATATCATACTTTTCTGTTTCTAAATTTTCAGTTAAAAAAGAAAAAAATCGAAAATTTTATTTAATATATTAATTTGATCAATATTTCTTTAGCATCAAAGAAAAAAAGAAAAAAAAAAACAAGCACTGATATATTTAAATTTGAGATTTAAAGAAAAAAAAAGGAAAAAATTGAAATTTAAAACTAGAAAAAAAAGAAAAGAAAAATTTTTTTTTTGAAAAAAAAAAAGAGGAAAAATTTATTTTTCCAATAAAATATAATGACATGATATGAAAATGAGGTTTTTGATATATTTGAATTTAAAATTTAAAAAAAAAAAAAAAGTAAAACAAAATGAATTATAACGATAAGATATATGCTTTTTGTTAGAAAAATTGATTGAATATACCTTTTCTGAAATGTCATTAAATTCATTCAATTTGTGTCGTTTCCGCTAGCAACTATAATTGAAATACATATGTATGTATATATCGATGATTTGTATGTATGAAATGATTTATTTACATTATGTTTGTCTTTATAGCTTATGTGTTGAAAAGATTTCAGATAAATAGATATGAATTGTTAATTAACCTTTTTTTTAAAAAAAAAAAAAAAAAGCTAATTTCACATGAAATAATTTTTAAAAATTAAATATATGTATACGCGCTAAAAATTCCTTTTCCTTTAATCCCATTTTTTGAATAATTCAACGTTGTATTCATTGAATTGCTCTTATCAAAATCGTATTTCTCTTTTTTTTTTCACTTTTTTCTTTTTTCATTTTTTTTTTCTTTTCTACTAATTTCTTTCGTTTTTCGTTTAAAAAAAAAAAAAGTTGTCAATTTATATTTTACTTGTTACAGGATTAATGAATGATAATGAATTGTAAATATTAATATTGAAAATTAATTAGAATTAAATATGATTGAAAAAAGATGTTAAATTTAAATTTATATAATTGTTAGGAACGATTTGCACTATATTAATGAATAGTTTTATGGTGATAAATTTAGTAAAAAAAAAAAAAGTTAAATTTCAATTTCTATTTTTGTTAGAAAGGACTTATATTTCAATTGATGAATAATTTTATGGCAAAATATGGCAAAATTTAAAATATCAGAAAAGAAATATTCGATTATACGCTTTATCGTATTCATTTATCTTATCCATTGATTATCACTTTTTTTCATGCTTTTTCAATCGTTGAATTATTTGCGTAAAGAAGTTCAATTAATATTAATATTACAGATTTAGAACATTTCAATATTGATTAATTGAAAATTTTTTGAAATTTAAATTTTTAGAAATCATTATCTATTTGTTGAAAAAAAAAAAAAAAAAGAATCAAAAGTGACAAGGGGATTTTCATCAACAAATACCCTAGAAGGGTAGCATATGTGGCGAAGTTTCAAAGGAGAATTAAGTGTTGAAAGGTTTGTCCTTTTAAGTTTTTTTTTTTTTTTCCTTACTGTACTTCTTTATTTCATGTTGAAATTAATTTTCGCTATAGTCGAGAAATTTATGATATTTCGAATAAATGAAAAAACGAAAGAAAAAATGAAAAAATTATTTTTTTCTTTTTTAAATTAAAATATGAAATATAATTAACCAATGTAAAGGGAAGCAATAAATTTTCCAAAATATTTTGAAGTTATGAAAAAATTTGTCTCATACCTGTATTTATATATACGTATATGTATACGAAGTTAATAACTTAAGTTTCAATTAAACTAACGAACTTAATTTAAATTTAAATTGAATAGATTTAATTAACTTTATGCATAAGAATAGTAAATTTACTTTAAAGGATTAAACATCTATATGATATTAAATGTAATAAAAAGCCAACTCTAATATATTAGAAAAAGAATTAATGACAATAAATCTTATCTATTTTAATGATACAATGATAAATTTATCAATTTTAATGGTAATATTTTAATATTTATGTAATTTAGGTGCAAATATTAGAAAAAATAAAAAAAAGGAGTAAAACAAATAAGAATGTTATACTAAAATTTTAGTCTAAAAAAAAAAAAAATCAAGATATATTTAAAAAAGTGGTAAAGTATGGAAGGGTTGTACTAAAAAATGAATAATTGGAAATTAAATTGTTGGAATAAAAATTTAATAATACTTTCTGATTGAAATTTTGTTGAAATAATTATATGTTACGCATATTTCCTGCAAATTTTCATTTCAACATTTCCGCTAAATTTTCATTTCTTTATTTGTCTAACATTTTCTCGGAAATTTCTATAAAATTAGATGAAATATTTTTATATTATTAAAGCAGTAGTAATTGTTAATTTTGTATTGGTAAAATCTGTGTTTCATCTTTTCAATTTACTGAAATACATATTTAAATAAATTATATGATATTCAAAATTTGTTTGTTTAAAAAAATATATTCTGAAATTATTTTAATTGCTTATTCCTTATTTTATGCGTTTATTTTTCTTTTCTTCTGGCTGAATATAATTATGTTTATTGATTATTTTATGCATATTTTAAATGAAAAAAAAAATGATTTCAAGCAAATTTGAATAATTTGAAGGTATAAGTTCAAAATAGGTCAAAAGGTTATAATATCAAATGGTATATTTAATTCAAGAATTACTAATTACAGTATGATGATGATTCAAGAATTTCATGAAGAGAAGAGATTTTAAATTAAAAAATGTAGTTACTGATCATTCAAAATTGACAATGACCATTTGGAACAAAATAATTCTCGTCTCTTCATTAAAGCAAAATTATTGATTGCTAGAGGTTGACAATGATTAATTGGTGGTAATTATCAAAATATACCAGAAATTGATAAAATGATCAATTGGAAACAATCACTGAATCTAATCGTTCTAGATATTCATGCAAAATTACCATTAAATTCAATATCAGGTTATTCTATAGTTTTTTTTTTCAATTTTTGAAGTAAGTTGAAAGTTGGAAAAAGTTCGATAGATGGATAGATTTTACGAATTCATAAAAATTTTCTTCTGAATTCTATTAAACTTACCTTATGTTGAAAAGTATATCAATGAAAAATGCAAGGAAATATCTAACATAATTAAACGTAATAACTTTCGCTTCAAAAGTTGAATAAGATTAATTATCATCTGGTTTGAACTTTTCATCATTTGTCGTGTTCATTTTTAAATTTCATCAAATCAACTTTATCATTTCTTCAATTATTAGTTCAAAAAAAAAAAAAAAAAATACTTCGCAGGTATAAACTAAGATGACATGCAATTTCTCTTCAAAAAAAAAAATTTTCAAAGAAAAAATTTTCAAAAGAAAAAAAAAATTTTTTTTTTTTTTCTTAAATATTCATGAAAAGATTAAATTCTTATCTAAACAATAAAAAATGAACGAACTATTTTTCTCCGCTTTTTTTCTTTTTTTTTTTTCTTGGTAATAATAATTTCTTCTGAAAGCTCTAAATTCTCTTTTAATTATTTCCGAAAATTCACCTGCTCAAGAGTGACAATTATTTATGCAATCAACATCATCATTTATTCAATCTAACCATCAATTATTTTTATCTACTAGAAAAAAAAAAAAAAACAAATGATATATATTTGTTGCTTAGGTTACCGTTGACGAGTTTAGAATTGGCAAAATCAATTTGTTGTTGTATGTGCAATTTAAACTTAACAAAGGATAGGCTACTTATCCTATTTTTCGTTTTATTTTTCATCAAACATCTGTCCAATTTGAAAAATTCAATATTTTTTTATATTTTTAAACATTTAATGCATGCATAAAACTAATAGGTTGTAGTGAAACTCATAAAATTAATCATTTCTCTCTTTTTTCTCAATATCGAATATAATATTTCTAATGATAAAAAAAAAAAGCAAAGAATTCGTCAATTCATTGGTTTTCATCTGAAATTTCTAAAAACTTTTAAGAAATATAAATTAGTAATGCAGTTACGGTAATTTTATGCTTAATAATTTAAATTTATTCCGATGTATAGATGATAAATTCTTAATCTTTTTTTTTTTCGCCTTATTGCATTCTAAAATAGAATAATAAATAATAAATTAATATTTTTATGAAAATTTTTTTAATCAAATTTGATTATGAAATAATACTTTTAATAAATAATGTAATAATATTTCAACGAAATGTTCTATAAAGCTATATTTTATTTAAAAAATATTATAACCTGTCCTTTTTTTCTTCTTTAAATTAAATACACGATATCTTTTTGATTTTAAAATTAGCTATGAATTCTTATTTATGATTAAAAACTGTTGAATTTATCTTTGAATTACTGATAAAATAATTCGAATGTTTTATCAAATATATGAAGCAACATATATTTTCGCTGTTTCCACTTTTATTTCGTATTTTTTAATCATATGTTTTGGTCTAAAAACTTAATATGCCTTATTTTGATGAGGAAAATTGAAATGGATAATTTTAATTCAAATGCTTATTTCGTTGTTTTCGATTTATTAGCCAATTTTTTCATTATTAAAAATCATATTTTTTCGTTTTCTAAAAATAATGAAACTTTTTTAAATTATAATATATTGAAAATTAATATTTTCCTTTTTTTTTCTCATTAATTTCAAATTATGCAAAAAATTTGCAGCGGAATCGAATCATCAGAGGAAGAAAGCATCTTATCAGACGTCCCATCGGGAAAGCAATCAGCTATAAACAACAAAGTTGCTGTCGTTGAAGAAGCCGAAGAAAAGAAACAAGACGAATCAGAACAATCAAAATTGATCGAAAATTCAAAATTATCAAATCAAGAGTCGGGAACAGCAGAAGCTAAATCATCTACGGTGAAAAAATCCGAAGGAAAAAAATCAGTTGTAGGACAGCAAACAACTTGTAAAATTATGGTATATTTAATTTATGTGATATTTTTGTTGTTTGTATGTTTTAGTTAAACTAATTCAAATTAAAACATTAATTAAGCGAAAAATAGAAATGTTACAAGATTACAATTATAAAGAAAAAAAATGTTTTAAAAGTAATGAAATAAGTGTTAAATTAATTGTATAAAATGAATGTCGAAAAAAAAAAGAAATAAAACCTTTGCATTAAGCAAATGAATAATTGTATTGTAATTGCCAATATTATTATTATTGTAATAGTTATAATGTTAAGTTTGAAAAGTTTTTCATATAAAATTTACTACTTAAGGATTAGATTCGATTAAGTACAAATTTAAAACTGATAAATGGCATACTGTAATACAGTAAGGATTAGATTTGATTATGTATAAATTTAATACTATTAAATGGCATACTGTAATGCAGGCAACATCAATATTTGATGTGAATTTAAAAGTAGCTCGTCAAGCTCCTGAATTACCAAGTATCGATGGCATTGAGTATCCAAGAGCTGCATCTTGGGCTAGCGAATCGTTAAATAATGTATTGAAAGATGAAAAAGGTTTGGTGAATTTTTTGTAAATGAAAATAATAAATTTTAAAAATAATATTAAATCAAAAAGAAAAAGTGAAAATTAAACTTTTCGACTAATTGTGCAAATTGTATATACTATTATTTTCAAAAATTTTGATAAATTTACTGAAGTAATTTTTATAGGCCGCCAATTATTTCGAGTTTTTCTGCATGATTCATTAGCGGAGGAAAATTTGTCATTCATTGAATCGTTTGAAAAATTCAAACGAATGACTTCACCAGCTGAAAAAAAACAATATGTTCAAGAATTTTTCCAAAAATATTCACCATATGTCAATCTTAGTAGTGTAGCTTTGCAGGTAAATTAATTTTTGAATTCAATAAATTCCGAAAATTATTATTTAATTTTCGATTTTTTGACGAAATTCATATTAAAGATATCAATATATCCAACATTCGTTCTGACTCTTTAGTTTTTTTTTTTCTTTTTTTTTTTTTTTGATAAGATAGAAATCCCAATTTAAAAACAAATCGAATTATAATTAGATAATAAAATGGGATCATTTAAAAATAAATCAAGTTATAATCAGATAATCAAAAGATATAGAAAATATCACTAAACCTCCTTGTTATCATATATATTTGCAAAATTTTCGGGAAAAAAAATTTGTGAAAAATTAGACAATTGACATATTATTTATGATGTAATATGAAAATTATTGAAAAATAATAAAAGAAAAAATTTACAGAAAATTAAGGAAACTGCAGCACAAGATGATCCGGATCCGGCAGCATTTTTGCTTGCCGTAAAAGAAGTTAACCGGTTGCTTGAGAGTGATCAATTTCCGAGATTTAAAAGATCCGATGTTTACATTAATTTCCTGGAAAAAGTTATGCCTCGAGCTTATGCTGATAAATGGGCAACAAGTTTTGAAGCGCTTGTTGGAAATCAGGCCACTCTTTTTATCCTTTTTCTTTCAATTTTTTTTTATTTTTGTATTTTATCTAGCAAATTTAAATTTTCCATGAGATACCTAATCTTTCAATTTTCCCGTTTATTTCTCTTTCATTTATCGAATACCTTTAAGTTATAATGAACTTCATCGATAAATTATATTGTTGAAATTCGAAAATTATCTTTTGATCTTTCGTAAGAATTTTAAATGATAGGAAAAAGTTAAACTCAATTTTTCATTTCTATTTGCAAGAATGACATTCGAATTAAAAACCAAATCAATGTTGATATATTCTGAATTTTTCAAATATATATATATTTGAAATATATATATATATATATACTAGCTGGATCGGCGACACTTCGCATGTCCGGCTCCAGCTAATCTATATAAATAAACACATCAATATTCGTTTTTTCACAATCTTAAATCTCCGAAAGTTCTCAAACACGTGTCTTATCTATCTTAGATATCGAATAGTTCTTACCTATTGCCTTGAAATTTTGATACACTTTGCATTCGAATACGCGCATGTTTTTATATACGTGTTGCTGTAGCTTAATCTATTAAAGTGAAAAAAAAAGAAAAGAGAAAGCGCATGTTTCTAGTGTTGCGGGAAAAAAACTGATACTTTGATTTGTAGTTTGGTTGGATTGAAAACGGATTCTTGCTATTGTGATCAGGCTAGGTCAGCACTCTAATGCTGTTGAGAAATATTTTATTGATTGATGAAGAGTGTTTCTTCGTAACAAACAATTATCAGCGAAGATTCAGGCAAATTAATTATTGGGTTATTCCTTCCTTCGTCAATAATAGAGAAGAATGCTATTCAAGTGAATTGCCTTTGTCGATAATAGAGAAGAGTACTATTCAAGTGAATTGTCTGATTATTTCTAGTGTTTTGTTGTTTTGAACTTCGAACTGTCGCTGTTGCTACATCGATCTTTGTCGTTTATCTGTGAATTGGAGCGTTTTGGTGGTTAACATATTTGTTGTCCGTTTGAAACTATGTCGTGCACTTAACCTTTTGTATTTCTTGTTTACAATTACTGTCATGGCGTTATTTAACATCTTTCAGTTTTCGTCCATATCTAATATGTTTAATTTCTCAATACTTGTGGGTATACAGTATTTTTTATTGTTCCATTGTCTGTGTAGGCATAGAGATTGTCTAGTTTATTGACTCTAGAACACGCAACATATAATTGTCCATGTGAGAAGCAATCCGTCTCTAGATCGAAACCGCACAATTCTAAAGATTGACCCTGAGCTTTGTTGATGATGAATAAAAATACCAATCGAATTGAGCATTGCAGTCTTTTAAACTAAAATGGCATATCCATTGGAATCATAGGAATGCGAGGAATAAGAATATCTTTACGTTGAATGGTCCTGTCAAGATTGTTGCCTCTATGAAATTGCTCATTAATTTTTCCATTGTAAGCGGTGTGCCGTTGCAAAGTTTTGGTAGATTGTTATTTAAAAAGAAAAAAATTAGTATCAATTAAATTAAATTGTAAATCACCGATACTTCTGATGAATTTGAATATTTAATCTATGGAAAAATGAAAAAAGTTATGAGTTAATATGTTAACATTAAATTTGCAGTATTAAGTCAAATCAAAATTAAGTCAGAGAAGATTAATTGAGCAAAAAGATTGATTATAAGAAATATTTAGAATTAATATAATAAAATTTCTTTAGATGAAATTGATGCCTTTTCTCAAACAAATTAAGCTTACTTTTATTAAAAAAAGAATTTCGATTTCAAATTTTTGCAGGAATTTAGAAATTTCTTTTTCAAATTTGTTATAAATGCAAACATTTTTATATTTATATGCCATATCAGAAAGCATTTTAATTCTTTTCATCATTTTTTCCTTCTTTCCTTGGATTCCATGTAATGTAATAAGCATAGCAACAGAGAGAGAGGGTTAGGAAGTAGAGGGAGAATGAGAAAAAAAGAAAGGCGGATTATCATCATTATTACTTATTATTATTTAATTTTTAATTTTAATTATTATTGGAGAAGTGGGGGAAGTGGGGGAATGAGGGAAAAAAGGAAGGGGTTTTTATTATTATTTTTATTAAAGAGATGGGAGGAAGAAGGAGAATGCGAGAAAAAAAGGCTTATTATTATTATTAGAGAGAGGGTAGAAAGAAGGAGAATGAGAGAAAAAAAGGAAGGCAGAGTCAATCATGCACGTAACATGTGAAAAAAGCACGTCTATATATGAGTATGCGCCTGTTCGAATGCAAAGTTCTGTCAAAATTTGAAAAAAAATCGGTGGAGAACTTGAGGAGTTTATTGTGAAGTGACAGGTAGTATTTAATTTTTATTTATGTAGATATCAATATGAAAAAAAAACTTTTTTAATATTGAAAAAATTTTTTATTTAAATTCAAATCTTAGGTTGGTCGATATTATTTTCGCTATTTTTTGCGAAATATTCATGCAGAGGAAAATTTACGTTTTTGGGAAGCGGTAATTGAATTCAAGCAAACCATAAATAAAAGTACTGCAATGCTTAATATGGGTCGAAATATTCGAAAACAATATTTGGTTGAAGGAACAGCAAATGAGGTTAGTAGTAGTAGATGTTAAAATTTTCATTTACATTCAAATTTTTAGCATTTTCATTAAAATTCAAAATTTTTTGTTTAGTAAAAGATATAATTTTTTTCAATTGAAATTATACTTTCTTTTTCTGATTTGATCAAATTTTGTTGAATTATACACAAATATCTTATTTGTATAATTTCATAGATTAAAAGTTTAAAAAAAAATAATAACAATGGAAAATTTTGAAATTTTAAAATTATCATTCAATACAAAATTTTCATAAATATTAATTTCTCTTATTTAGTTTACTCTTAGTATATAATTTCATAGATCAAAGATTAATGAAAAATTTCGAAATTTTGGAATAATCATTTATAATAAAATATTTTCAGATATTTCTACCATTTGGTTTACGTCAAATTATTGATAGTCGAATTGAAGCAAATGATGTTGATAGTACATTGTTCGATGAAGCGATAAAACACATCGAACAAGTTCTCAAGAATGATCCATATGTTCGATTCTTGCAATCTAACGAATATAGTGATTTATTGACCAAATTAAAATGAAAAATGAAAGACGGCGAAGATCAAAGAGAATAAATTGTAGAAATTAATTAAAATTTGTTTCAAATTCAATTATTTAATTGATAGATTTGTTGAATTTTCTTTTAAAATGATAGTTCTTTCTTTTATTAAACAATATTAATCAACTATAATTATTTTGTACTTTATCAAATGTCAAATTAATTGCTTAATATGACGTCTTTGAAATATTATTATCATAATCAATTTATTAATTATAATATACGAGTAATTATTATTCAAGCGAATGAAAATTATGGTGAAAGTTGTTCGTCAAAGTCGCATTTTCGTTTTTTTTTTTTTTTTTTTTTTTTTTTTTAAATCCATTTAGAAATTAAAAGGCAAATATAAAAAAAGAAATATGAGTTTGAATAGTTTATAATTATTGCACTAAATATTAGAATAAAAATTGAAAGAATTTAATAACTCATTTATTTTTTAAGCAAAAAATTAAAACCTTAGTTTTTTTTCTTTTTTTTTTATTCAGTAAAAATCAAATTTGCCACATTTCATTTTACTTTTTTTTTCCACATTTCATTTTAATTTTTTTGCCAAATTTCATTTTTTTTCTTCCGGTCATTCATACTATTTCAGCTTAAAAAAAAAAAAAAATTTGCAAGGAAAAAGTGCAATATCAATTTCAGTTTTGAATGAATATTTCTTTAATTTCTCTCAAATTTGTTTATAAAGCTAATAATGACAATATTATTGAAATCTCTGATCTGAAAAAATAAAGAAATACTTTTCAATCAAATATCAAAAATTAATTTAGAATTAAATATAATGAAAATTTCACAATTAATGATTATTACAGGAAACAATTAGGTTAAAAAAAGTTAAAATTTTTAGAATTTTCCCTTTTACCGTTAAAATTAATTATTTGAAAACATTTTTAAAAAACATCGTAATCCTTTCAGTTAAAAATATTTTAAAACACAGTTGAAAATGGTCAAAAATTTCTAATTCTAATGAAAAATCTTCTAATTTATGCGTAAACATTAACATTTATTTAAAAAATCAAAAATTTACTAATTACAATCGAAGTTTAGAGTTTATATATTTTAAAATTTTATTTTCTATAGAAAGTTATTTTGTGCATAAATTATTTTCTACAATATATTATTTGAAATCAAAGAAAAATAATTTTTTATTTCCCGAAATTGTTTATTGCTTGAATTTAAATTTTTCCTCATTTGTTGATGTTTGCTTATTACTCGAGTTTATATTACTTAAAAAATTAATTTTACAAAAATTATTGGTTTATTTATTCATTTTTGGCGATTTTTATCAAAATCTAAATGATAAATCTTGGCATTCTTGACACGTACAATGTATGAAGACGAAATCTTGGCCAAATGATAATATCTTGATTTTTATCATTATTCTCATTTATTGGATCAACAGATCTCATGATTGTAAAGTCAAATCACCACTTTCAATTCTCCACCACCATGATAACTTCCGATTCGGATTATAACCTAAAATAACTAAAGTCAATTTCTTTTCTATATTATCACACAGTATTTATTTCGATTGATAGCAATAATAGTGATAACTGATTGTAAAATATTAATTTATCTTCTATGATATATTGAAAAATCACCTTCCACAACCACCGAGACGAAATCTGATGTACGAGCGGGTATTTTTGACTTTTGCAATTTCGATGTCGGAACATCATTTGATGGATCATATCTGAAAAAACACGCCAACACTAATTGGAAAATTTTTTTTTCAGTAACTGATGTAATAAAACTTTGAATAGTTTGCATAATCAATCATTTGATTGGTTAGTTTAATGACGCAAAAGTTTTTTATATTTAAAAAGAAGAAACTTCCATCCGAATTTTCTTCTACCCGGATAACAGAATACTAAATCGTAAGTATTACGAAGCCTTTAAAATAAAGTTAAATGTTTTAAATTGGAATTATAATTTTTATCAAATACAAAAAACTGATATTGCTAATTGCATTTCTTTCTCTGTGATTTTTTTTCTTGTTTTAATAGCAAAACTCATGATAGGAATATTATGATACTTCTGAGCGAAATTTGAAGTATGAAAAATTTGTCTTTAATATTTCAACATTACGACTGAGAGAATTTTTAATATAAAGAAGAAAACGAAATGAAGAAATACGTGATTAATTTAAACTTTAAAATATTTAAATTTATCACTTTAAGTACTCAAAATTTCCCAGAATTTTACTATCTAAAAAAATATGCTCAGATAGATGCTGTTCGATATTTAAATTTATCCATCCAATTCAGCTCCAAATATGCTATTTTTAATTGTTAAATCTTTACAAACATGATATTTCAATTGATCAATTAGAATTTTTTGATAGGCACAAATTGTTCTTCCATTCGTATAAATATGCAACTATTAAACTTAATAACTAATATTTAAAGGAATTTTTTAAATTTAGAATATTCAAATTCCGGTTCATTGAATTTTGTTTGAGCAGTTACCCAAATTAGTAAATCAAGCTGTTTATTTTTATAATGAATTTGAAATAGTTTAAATCATAAAGTTGCAATTTAAATTATAATTTCAGTCTTTTTTTTCCTTTTTTTCACAACTCCGCTTAATCATTGAAATTGCTCACAGATACACATTGTCTTTTTTTCATGTAAATATGTAATCAAATACCTAATCGGGTTCACTTAATTGCTTTTTTTATTTGCCGAACACTAATTCAAATTGATAAGTTTAACTATTGAAATAGTTTAAATTATAGTCATGAAATTTAAATCATAAATTTAATAAAAAAAAAATTAATTTTACAAATTTCTTTTTTCTAAAAAAAAAATAGTTGAGAGAAATTCTATTCGCCATACAATGATTTTTTTTCGTAGTTTTTTTTTTCCTAAAAAATTAATGTTTCGTTCTTTTCAATTTTTTTTAAAATTTCTCCTGATTACTTCTATTGATTTTATAAATGTATTAGAATTGTTAACAACGAAAGATATGACTCAAATTTAATTTCGATCGTAGGCTAGGCAAAATCAATTTGATTATAAATGGTGATATTGAAAAATTGTTTTACAATTCATCGAATAATTTCATTTTTAACATTTATTGATTTTATCTAAAATAACTTTTCATTTTTTTTTTTTCTTCCGCAAGGAAAAATTATTTCAACGTTTATTCAATTTTTTTCTTTTATTTTTTTTTTCTTCTTTTTTATCATTGAATTTTGTTCATTTATATGATACAATTATTTATGTAGAATGATATGATATTTTACACTTTGTTATCATTCAATTTATATTTTCGGTTCATCATGAATTCAACATCGCTTAACAGATATTGTCGGAAAAAAAAAGTGAAATATTTTTTTTTTTTTGGAAAATATGGTGAAAAGATCAAAGATCATTATATTATAGAGATATCTTAAAATAATCAAACTTTGGACCTTTACGCTATAATTAACATAATGTAAATTATGCTATGCAATAAAGTAAACAACTTCGTTTGCTCCATGCTAAAATTCTAAAATCAATATTTAAATAAATCTACAATTTGATTTATCATAAAATTTGTCATCTAAAGTTTAATTAGGAAATTAAACGTTGCATGAATTAGATTATTTGTTGTATGATGAAATCTTTGTTCTGATGTGTTAATTTGTCGTAATTACGTTACAATTTGTAGAATAAATTTCGAAAATACAATTGATAGCTTGAATGTTTTTTAGAGAAGTTTACTGATTAGGAATTGGGAAGTGATAAAAAATTCCATGAAGAAGTGAAATTGAATTGAAATGCTGATAGTTACTGAGTTACTAAAGAGAATAATAATCCTAATCAAATAATTTTGATCTTTTTTTAGAATAAACATGTTTACAATGTATTTTGAACAACAAAGTTTAAGATATCAAAGATGATTAATCAGGCAATTCTTTTATTGGACCGATGATACTTAACAGTACTTTGATTTTTTCACAAAATTTGGAAGATTGACAATTAAAGAGATGATTTTCTTGGTTTTTTTTTTTTTTTTTTTTTTTTTTAAATATGGATCAAAGCAATTTTATATTACGAAATCACTTATTTCTCCTGAGATATATAAGAATAAAAAAAATATTTTGGTTATCTCGATATATTATGAAATATTTTGATTTTTTCGAAAGATTTCATCATTCAACAAATATCCCTTTCAATTGAAATCAATAAGTTTACTTCTTGATTCATCATGAATCCATCGTTCAAACGATATTCTTTTTTTTTTTTTTTTTTGAAATCATTTATTCTTAAGATTCTGATTCAATAAAATTTTTTTTTTCTTTTTTTCTGGAATCAGTTTTTTAATATAAGTCTACAAATTTTGATTCATTGTTCAGCATTTTAACAGATATTTGTTTTGCTGAATTCATTTTTTTTTTAATATATATAAGTTTGCACGATTTGATTCATTGTTTGAACAGATTATCTCTTATCATGCGATTAATTCTTTCATCTCATCTCTCTTTTATCATCATTCCATCACATATATCATATTTTCTGACAAAATACTTCTATTAAATAATGGCAATCAAATGTCTTTATGTTATTATAGCTATCAAATATCATCACTGTTTTGATATTTTTCATTATCAAATTTTTCTCGATATTTTTCCCTTGCATTGAATAGTGCTCTTTATTAAGTTTCATTTCAATATTTTATTAAATTTATATTTTATTTGTTTCATTCTTTATGTCATTCATCATCTGTTCAATTGCTTCAATAAATTTAGCACAAAAAAATTAAATTATTTAAAAGCATTTCAATAAAGCAATTAAAAATTGAATATATTTTAATGGAAAAATTTAGCAATTGTGAGTTAAAAAAGATAAATTATTTAAAAATATTATTGATCTTTTGCGGAATGCTTCCAATTTTAAAACTTCAGAAAGTAAAAAAGAATTCGAATTCTTGATATTATTTAAAAATTTCGTTGTTTATCTGATTCATTTGCATCTCATAGCATAAAAGTAATGCAAAAATGAAAAGTTTTATGATTAATTTTTATTTTTCATTTCTCTCAAGCTCTTCTTTTCCCTTTTTCCCTTTCATTTTCTCTTTTTTTTTTCTTTCAAATTTTAGTCTTTCATTATTTTTATTTATTTTCTCATAAGAAATAAAATAGTTCTTTGATTTAAGTTGTTCGACTGCATCATTAGATTGTTATCTTTTCTGCTTTTCTTTAATTATCAAATTAGTTTTCAAAAGATAACTTGAAATCATCCATTCCAAATTCCACTGAATCAATTAAAAATGACAAGAATTTGACAGCAATTTAATTTATTCGAATTTTTTTTTTTCGTTTCATCTCTTCCATTTCATATTTCAATTTATTACATTTTTTGAATTTTTAATATGAAATTTGCTTCTCTTCGTTATTCCATTCGATTTTATGAATGGACAATTATTTAATCAATACTCAATTTTTACATGCTATAACTTTTTATAAATCGAAATTTAATTGTTTGTTTGATTTTTTTTTTTCTAATTTTGCTAGTTTTCTCTCTAATTTTTGTCCTTAGTATCTAGGAATTCTCCCTAGTTTTTCTCCTTTCTTCTTCTACTTTTTTTTTTTTTTCCAAAAGGAAAAGAAAAGAAATGAAACAAAAATCTTCAAGGTATTTCCAAAAAGAAAAAAAAGCAATTTTTTCTATCATTTTAAATTCAGAACAGATAATTTATTAATGATAAACTTTTAAGTGATGAAATATTTTTTGGGAAGAAGCACTGATAACTTGTTACAGCAATTATCAAATCATATCATTCCGTATCATTTAATTGAATTGGAAAAAAAAAAATGACACAAAGTAATGTATGAAATTATCGATAAGTTACTGGAACCGATAAGATGTAACAATTGTTTGAGAAGACAAACATTTAGAAGACGAAATACTCGTCTCGCTTTTTTTTTTTTCCAACTCAATTCTAAAGTTTTTAAAAAAAAAAAAAAAAATTGTCACAGGTGAAAAAGTACTTTGAACTTTTCCTTTATTGTAAAACAAATAACTTTTCAAACTTCTCTAATTTCCTTGACTTTTCCATTGATATTAACATGAAATTAATAGAAAAATGTTATATTAGTTAATCAGTATTTTAATCTTTTTAATATTGAAGGTTCAAATGCTCTTTTGCTACATCCACTTGATATTCATTGAGGGATTTGTCGAAAATTTTGTTAAAATCATTTCAATTTATTCCGTTTATTTCAATTTTAATTCGATAAAAAATAAATTTGACATTTTAGCGATGAATAATGCTTAAATTAAACTTGAATGGAACATGCTGTACATAGCAATAGTTATTACAATGAAAATTGCGAATAATATAAGATTGATTAGTTCTAGCTCAAAGTATTGGGTTTGTGAGAATAATATTATTAAAAAATGAGCCTAGTTATAAAAGAGCAAAAAAAAGCTGAGGCAAATTGCCCATAAGAGCTAAATATTACAGGAATTATCAATGAAATTATCAATAATAATCAAGATATAGTTTCAAGAATATAGAAGTAAAACAAATAAAAAAAAAGTGTGAAAAATATTAATTATAATTTTGATTGTTGAAATTTTTTAATTCTAAAATTTCTTAAAAAATACTTCGCATATATAAAGTTGTGTATAAATTTTTGCCTCAATTTTTCTAATTTTCCTATTATTCTGCGTGATATTTGTAGCTAAAATAAGCTAAACTTATTTAGTTTAATTAGAAATTCATTCGATTTTGCATATTTATTTATAAATAAGCTTACGTTTTGTATATTTATTTATAATTTAAAAAGTGTAAAACTCATTCATTCTGCTTTTCAGCAAAAATTTTCGCTAAGAACGAGGTATATAATCATAGCTTTGTTCATGTTTCTAACTATAACATGTTCATTTTATCAAATTATTAGCTTTAATTTCATTCATTTTTTACAGGTGCGTTATTTATAATGAGTACAAATTCATTGTAATGAAAAAAAAAAAAGTCTATATAAATAAAAATATAAATGTTCGTTATTCATTTCCATACAACGTTTTACATTTTTCATTGATTGATTTGAAATTTTGATGCAACGTTGCATTCGTATAGGCGCGTATTTCTATATAGATATGCCTGCTTTTCTTTATCTGTTACACCTGTGACAGGTGAAAATAACCAAGAGAATTAAACTTTTTTTTTTTTTTTAGCAAGCGAACTTTTTTATCATGCCTATTTGGTGCATTGTTGATTTTTACACAACGTTTCACATTCTTCACTAACTAATTTGAAAATAACGTTGCATTTGAATAGGCCGTATTTTTGTATAAATAAGATGCGTATTTAAGAACTTTCGGAGATTTAAGGTTTTGAAAAAATGAACATTTACTTTTTTATTTATATAGCTGGATCAGACCATTGCTTCAGCTAGTATTTAAATATAATTTTAGAATCAGTGATAGTTAAAATGAATTTGTATTCATTATAAATAAGAACGAGATGTTCGGTTTACTCAAGTCTCTCAATATAACATGCTCATTCTATCAAAATATCAACTTTAATTTTACTTATTTGAATATAAGAAAAGGGCTATCATTGAATTCTAAATTATATACGAGAGATAAATAATGTTGATATTTCAAATTTCCGGCCATTTTTAACGAAATTATATTGAATTAAACAAAAAATATGCAAATTGCCAAGGAAAAATAATCCATTAAATGAGAGAAAAATAAATATTATTGCATATGGAAAAAAGGGAGCAAAGTATATGAAAATTATAATTGTTATTGCATATACATATTATTGCACAATTATAATTGTTATTGCTTCAAAAGCCAAAGATTGAAAATTTTATGGGAATTAATTTTTGAAAAAAACTTCATTGATAATATACTAAAAGATATATTAATGAAATGCATTGGAAATGAATTTTATCATTGATAAGACGCTTTGATTAAAGATAGTGAATGAGAGTCGAATAATTGTTGTTATGTATGGAAGAGATGACAAAGATTGGTAATATTATTTGATACAGTAGAAAATTGCAAGAGATCGAAGATTTGATGAATAAGTTATAATTTTTTGCATGAGAGAATTAGATTGAACAACATTACTAAAATATAATGCAAATTTGAGAGAAATATAGGAATAAATACAAATGATGTTAGTGTTAGAATATCTATAAAATGTGGATGAAATATATAAGTATGTGCATAACCTCATTGATAAGAATTTTCACGGCAAATTTGCTATTGCATATTTGTTCATATCGGCAAAATATGTTGTTTGTACGGGCTATCAGTTATTCTAAACCTTTATCATTTACAACCGACCAGCTAATATTTCGATTTATCATTATTTTCAGCTGATATTTGATGGAATCATGGAAAACGTTTCGTTTCGCAATTCTTCTAAACTTCGCAAACTTCTTTCAAAAACCCGCAAACTTTCGATGAGTATGCTTACCAAAAATGGCCCATTCGGAGCACACATTCAATGTCTATGCTTCATTCAAGCAAGCGAGATGTTATACTCATTGAAAGTTTGAGAATAGATTGAAAACATTTCGTCCCACAGCTCCTTAAATCATTCATTTTACCGAATTTAACTGTTTCATTAGTCGTACTTCAGTTATGATTATGGCTTCTTTGATTATCTTATCTTTATTCATTAACCTTTTCGAGATCAAGCAAATATTTTAACTCATCATTATTCATCTGAATGTTCAACTGATAATTTGAATCATCATTATTTCCAGAATCTAACAATTATTGAATTCATCATTATTGCCAAAGTCCAGAAGATATTTCAAGTTATCATCATTCTCGAAGTTCGCCAGATATCTTGAATCATCATTATTCCCGAAATCCAGGAAATATTTTAAACCATCATCATTCCCAACGGGTATTTCGAAACATTATCATTCCCGAAATCCAGTTTCGATCCATATCATCATCCCAATGTATAGCAGATATTTCGAGTCATCAACACTCCAAATATTCCTCATCATTGTCATTCTCGAAATCTAATGGATATTTCAAACTATCATCATTTCCGGCAAATATTTTGGCCAATCAACATTTACATACTCTAGCAAATATTTCGCATTGCGGGATTTATCAAAACAAATCATTCCATCTATTTTCATTCTTCTTTGCAGTTATTTCCGTAATTTTTTGAAAATTTAAATTCATATTGCAATTTTTTCGCAGCATTTTATTTATTTTCGCTTTTTACCATATTTTTTTTCATCTTAATTTATTTTTGAATTCTTCTTCTTTTATTTATTCAAAAACTGATGCTTTTGTCCGTTTTCTCACTGATTCTTTTGTTTATTCATTTTTCTTTTATTTATTTATAAATGTGATTTCTAGCGAGTTTCTACTTGTTCATTTATTTGTTTATTTCTATTTATTTCGACAACTTTGCTACATTTTTTATTTGTCGATTAACGTCTAATTTGAATGCTTTTGTTTTTAATTTGTTGAATTTTTTGAAAATTTTTGAAAATCTCTTCCAGTTTGTTCATTTTTATTTGTGGAATTGGGTTAGAATTATCTATTATTATTATCAAATATGCATAATAAAATCAGTAAAGCGTGAATCATGGGGATGAAATAAATAAAATAAAAGTCACTATAATAAAATTGATGGAGCATGAATCATCGGAATGGCATCAATAGAATAAAAATCAGCATTAGAATCATCATTAGAATCACTATTGGAATCACTATTTCTATGATAAAATCAATAGAATATGAATTGGGATAAAATTCGAATGCGAATCATCATCAAGATAAGATCAGCAGAATATGACATATTAAAATCAATGAAATTTAATGGAAAAAATCGATAAAATAAGAATTATCATGATAAAATCAATAGAATGAAAATGATTCGGAATAAAATTTTCAAATAAAATAAGAATTATCGTTAAACACAATTTTTTTTTTTTTTTTTTTGTTTATATCTTCAATATTTGTTTCATACATGTTCTATTTTATTTTTTTCTTTTCTTTTAATTTCATATAATTTCATTAAAAAATATTGATCGAATTTATTTAAATTTTATATGAATTCTCGCATATGCTTGTATAAGTTCATTCATTTATTTGCAACTGTGCTTTCTGTAGTTGTTTGCGTGAATTTATTTTACGCGATTACGTAAAAACTATTTTATATATTTATGTGGATTTATTTAATTTTCGCTTATTTTTCGCTGATTTAAAATTGTGATTGATTTAAACAAATATTTTTAATTTTAATGTAATTTAATCGGACTGAGTAAAAAATTTCGAATTAATTTGCTTGATTTTTCAGGGCTAAATGAACTTGAACGAAATTAGCGCGCGTGATCGAGCACTAATTGAACAACTACGTGAAGCGATACGTGATGAACTTTTATTGGTACCAGCATACGATGATGATTTTAGCTTGCTTCGATGGATTACTGGATGGGATCGAAAACTTGGTTTTTTTTTTTTTTTGAGAATTTATAGGAAACAATCGATGGATTAATTTTAATGAATATTGAAAAGTACATTCTTTGTTTTATAGTTAATCCATCCGATTTTACAGCCAAACTCAGCTTTTTCCGTGATTATCAATTTATCAAGTTTTATTCTACTCAATTCCTTCAAAGTCGCTGAAAATCATTGAGAAAATTTTTTTTTTCAAATTTGTTAAAATTTGAGCGTTTTTTTAAAGCTAATTTCATTTACTACATTTTTAATGTCTTTCAAGCAAATTTTAGTTAATTTGAATTATTAAGTCATTTGTGGAATACTTACAAATGAATTGGATATTTCTAAGAGAAAGAATTGGATATATTTATTCATAGTTTTACTTTTTCAGATGTAATAATACCAAAAATTAAATGTTCACTTCGTTCGATAGCTGCTCTTGGATTTAACAAATATGATTTTTCAACTCTCGAGAAGATTTCGGCTCACTGTGATTCATTGAATGAATTAGTGAAGTATATTCCAGGTTGTTTTTTTTTCACCAATACTTTTTTTTTTTTTTTTTTTTGAAAGAAAGTTCGACAATTAAATCATTTAGCTTAATTTGTGAAAAAAAAAAAAAAAAGATCAGAAAATTTGTTCACAATTTGTTCTGTAATTTGAAATCTTTTTTAAAATGGGCAATGAAATTTGAAATCTTTTTTAAAATGGACAACAAAGATAAAAGAACTTTTTTTTTTCACCTTTAATACCAATGTTTTTTGCAGGAAATTTTCAGTAAAAGGCATTATTTCAAAAAATTTCCATTTTATTTCTTTGTTATTTATTGATTAAAAAAAGTTTCAATCTTCATCTATTAATAGGTTCCTTACTTGGGTATGATAAACAACACAATGTCATTTCAATTCAAATGATTGGCCATCTAGATGCTCGTAATTTGTTGTCATGCCTACGAAATTCGGATTTGTATATTTTGCGAATTGCTGAAACTGAAGGTGTTATGAATTTGATAAGGTACATTTCATTTTATTGCATAAAATGGCTTAGGAATTTTTCTTTATTTTATGCAAATTGATCGATTATATGTCTATTATCGATTGATCAAGAATGGTAAAGTATTAAGCATTATTTCATATACGATAATATACGATGATCCATATTTTAAAATACGATGAAATTAACTTTTTATTAATTTCTTTTTTTTTTTAGAAATTTAGCCATCAGTAAGAATGTCATCTGTTGTCTAATAAACGATTTCTGCTACAAATTACACTTTTTTTTTTCGGGACTTCAAGGCTTAATCTTCAATTTTATAGCCATGAATTGTTTATTTGAAAAGAGTTTTTTTTTTTTTTTTTGATTTCAGAAAAAACGAGAAAATTCTAGGATGTCAACTTGGTACGCTGGTCATTTTTGATCTTGATCAAATTAGGCTTGATAGATTTTCGATGCCTATTGTTAAAGTAATCACAACAATGTTTACACAACTTCAGGTTTTGACGTTTTTTTTTTTTTTTTTAAAGTAATTTATGCCAATTTTTTTTTCAATAATTTTCAAAAAGCAACATTTACAGTTTTTTTTTTTTTCACAATTACCATGAGTATTTGATTATTTGATTTATTTATTTAATTCTATCTTCAATTATTTATTAACAATTCTAACTTTTGATCAATGCTTTTAAAAAAAAGTTTAGGAAATGTATCCGGATGTTATACACAAAATTCTCGTCATCAATATACCAACATTTTTCCGTATGATATGGACATTAATTAGTCCATGTCTTTCGAAACATACTCAAGAGAAAATCGAAATACTTGGAGCTGATTGGAAGCAAAAATTGAAGGAATATATTGATGAAGATGTATTATATGAACATTGGGGCGGTATACGTAAAGCAGAAACACCATATGGACATATTCGTTTGGGCGGTGAAGTTCCGGAAAATTTTAGGTAATTTTCGTGGTATTATAAATTTAATGACGGAGTGCATTCCGTCTCGTATTCTTTTTTGTTTTCTATATTTTTTAAACATATCAGAAATTATGAATTTCCGATATTTTGCAATATTATCAGAAATTTATCAATTCGTCGAAATATTTTCATCTTTGAATTTTGCTCAAAAATGTGATTATCTTCCTATCATGAGTTTTGTTTTTTTTTTTTTTTGCTTATTAAAGAAATAATAGAGAAAAATTAGTAATCAACAATATCAATTTTGATATTTGATTAAAATTGTAATTGCAATTTAAAGCATTTAATTTTATTTTAAGAGCGTCATAATATATAAGAAATCAACTTACGTTTCAATATATCAAAAAATTCGAATGAAAATTTCTCCTGTTTATAAAATACTTAAATTGACGAATTAATAATTAGCCAATCAAATGATTGATTATGTAAACTACTCAAAGTTTTATTACATCAGTTACTAAAAAACAAAATTTTCCAATTAGTGTTGGCGTGTTTTTTCAGATATGATCCATCAAATGATGTTCCGGCATCGAAATTGCAAAAGTTAAAAATACCCGCTCGTACATCAGATTTCGTCTCAGTGGTTGTGGAAGGTGATTTTTCAATAAATCATAGAGGATAAATTAATATTTTACAATCAGTTATCACTATTATTGCTATCAATCGAAGTAATATTGTGTGATAACATAGAAAAAAATTGACTTTGGTTATTTTAGATTATAATCCGAATCGAAAGTTATCATGGTGGTGGAGAATTGAAAGTGGTGATATTGACTTTACAATCATAAGATCTGATGACTCAATAAATGAGAATAATGATAAAAATCAAGATGTTATCATTTGGCCAAGATTTCGTCTTCAGACACTGTACGTTCCAGAAAGTGGCGAAGTATGTTGTTTAGCATAAAAATTATTATCCGAAGATTAAATTTGCTTTTTAATTCATGAATCATTGCACCTAATAGTTCTTCTGTCATCGTTTTGAAAAATAATTACATAATTTTAACTTTCTTCCCCATTTTAAATCACTTTTTATCATTTAATTTCAAACTAATTCATTTATTTCACTACTATCTTAATTTATTTCACATCTTTAATTTATCTGTGAAATATCCAACATATTATTTGTTTATTATTATTTGATTATTTTTGTTCGTTATTTTATTATTTATCATTAATATGACAGATATAGGAGTGATAAGAGTTGATAAGTTCGATGGCATGAAATATATGCTATAATTTGTAAAATATTTTAGATATGAAATAATTGAAACATAGAATGATTATAACATAAATCATTTAACATTATTAGCAATATTCGGATATCTTTTGATTAATTTTCTTTATAAACAAATATATTTTCAGGTTTCATGTGCTAAACCTGGAATTTACAAATTACTATTTGACAATACACATAGCAGGTTTTATTGCAAAATTATCAATTATCATTTTGAAGTATTGGACGAATGAATTTTTCCAATTTATACCCGATGTTATCAGAATATTACTTTGACATTATCAATGTTTATATGTCTTTAAAATTTTGGCAAAATTTCTCTGTATCATTTCTATTTATTTTTTTTCAATCATGTTACAGTTCAATGCAAGAGTTATGGGTATAACAAAAAAAATAAATAAAAAAAACTCTTATACTTCAAATATTCCTAATCGTTTTTCTTTTTTTGATATGACAATTTTAAAAATTAAAATGAAACTTATATTACAGGTTTAAAAAAAAAGAAAGTACTACGGGTTATTGTAATAGCTTGAGGAATTGTCATTTTGAGTGCATTGTCTTTTTACATTTTTCATTTCAAATATTGATGGATAATTAAGAAATTTGGTAATTAGATGAAACCTTTGATTTCCTTATCGATAACATTATTCTTACTTATCTGTTCACTATTTTTTTTCCATTACTTTACCTCGTTTCATTCCACTCCCTCATTTGTAATTTTTCTATTTTATTTAATTTTGATTTTTTATCATTTCCATTCTATTTCTGGATTCTTAATTTTCACTTACTTGTTAATTATTTGGTGTAAATCTGTGATATGCATGGAAGGAATGGAAGAAAATTATCTTTTTTTTTTTTTCTAATTTTTTGTGTTTTTAATATTTGATTAAGAAATATATTCATGCTTTTATAATATCTTTAAATAATATAAGTTTTTTTTTTTTTCAAAATGCGCAAGCTTTTCAAGATTTCAAAATGATTTTCCAAATTAAAATCAAAGTATTTTGACCAAAAATGAATTTGTATTCAGGCATTTATTTTATTTCTATTTATTCATTAATGTTTTTTCATATGATAATTATTTAGAATTAAAAATTCCCAATTTCTTTTTCAATCAATGTATTTTTACGGAAATTTTATGCAAAAAAAAATAAAAATAAAAATAAAAAATGAAAAAATAATTGCTTTCATTTGATTATAAATCAAAGCAATTGTAGAATGTTGTTTTGAAAAAGTTTGTTTTTAAATAGCATTATTGAAAGTTTTGTTGTTAAATTTTGTTATGTTCAGTAATTTTGATTTAGCAAATTATTATTTGAATTAATTACTATTTTGAATTGATATGTAATTTAATTCAAATATTTATATATATGCATGAAATTTATTTTAGCCATAAAATGGTTTTTAATTTCTTTTTCGGAGTAATTATTGTTGTGCAGTAAATCAATGATTAACAATGAATTTAGTTTTTTATATGAAAAATTTAATAATTATTAAAACTAGTTGTGATATAATCACACTAGATCATTCTGATGATATCAAATTAAGAAAATTCTGACGATAATAAATTAGGAAAATTTTATTTAAAGAAAAAAAAATTAATCAAGGAGGTTGATAATCTGATAAGAGATTAGTTGATAATCGATTCATTTGCAAAATTGCCATAAAATTAAAATCTAATAGAGATTATTTATTAATTTGTTTGTTACAAAAAACGTAGAATTTCTGCTGAATTGTTCCAATTTTGAATAATAGTTTGATTAAAATAATGGAAAAAATTTAAAAAATCAAATATCCGGATTTTTCATAATTCGCAAAATCTGTTGAATTTCTATTATTTTCCGATTAGTCGATATCAAAAAATAAGTTATATTCTGAGTACTATATATTTAATTTGACAAAACTGAAACAAAAATTCTATCTTCTGAAATCAAGGACTAAAAGTTAAAAATTGATATGAAAGTTGAACGCCGTTAAATTTGCTCTGTTTACAAATGATAATTTCGATTCGCAAAATGATAATTTTTCACTCATACATTGTCTCATTTGGCTTTTATCACTGTCAAACCCTCAATTTTTGTAAATTTTATTGATAAAAATAAAAAAAAAGTTTGTCAATGCGCCGCATATAGCATATTTTGCCAGATAAAATGCTATATTCTTTTGAAATTCTCTAAATTTCCCAAAAATTTCATGAATTCTTTCGAAATTTTAACTTTTTAAAGAAAAAAAAAAAGTATAATATGTATAAATTTATCACAAAATATTTGAATATTTCAAAATTTTCGGTTAGAAATAAAATTTTAAAAAAAGTCAAAGTTAAAAATAAGGCCAGAAGAAAAAGAAGCATTTGAATATTCCAAAAGTTTTTCTTCGTTAACTTTTTAATTTCAAGGAAACTTCTTTTCAATCATTTCAGTCATTTTTTTTATTTTTCGTTTTTTTTTTCTACTTCAACTTTTTTATTTTTTCATTTTTTATTCATTTTTATTTATTTCCTTCATTTTTCTTTATTTGTTTAATACTTAACTTTATTTCTAACTATATACGCTTATGGTTCTATAGTGACTAAAAAAAAACTATGATTTCGATGAATTAAAATAGAAGTAAATTATTCAAAAAAAAAAAAATTTTTTTTTTTTTGTTCAAATCAATTTTCAATTAACTGTCTGTAGTACTACTAATTTCATCAATTACTATGTCTCTAAGTTGGAAGAAAAAAAAAAGTTCTAAAACTTTCTGCTAAACAAATAATTTGTTTGTTTAGCAATTTTTGCAGGATAATTTTGATGAAAATGAAGTAACAATTCTTCTAATTTTCATCCATATTTCAACAAAAATACGAATCAAACGTGTCAATCGTTCTTTCTTTTTTTTTTTTTTCATCGAGTAAATTTCTTGAATATTTATAATTAAAACAATTTAAAAATTCAAATGAAATATTATTCTAGTGCAGAATGCTTGAATCTACTTTTTTGGATTCAATTAAACTGAGTCTACTGATGTTTTAATTGATTTTTAAGTCGAAAAATTATTTTTAACTGGAATAGTAAGGTGTTTAAAAAAATTCCTTTTTGATAGTTTTTGTTAAATTAAAATAAAAATTTTTATTCCTCAAAAATTTTTTTTTTGGAAATGTTTTGAGCATACATGAAAATTTTTATGCAATTTTTGTCGAATTATAATTAATTTTTTATAAATCAGCATTTTTTTCCTTCGTATTCGTATTTTGATATAACAATTATCTATTTCAATTATTCTTATTTTTTTAATTACTTTTAACTATTCATAGATTTGCTATTTTTGTTAATTGTAGGTGATTAATTAATTGAATGTTGATTTAATTGAAGGTAGATTTCAATTCGATTTTAAACATTATTATTAGTTAAAGCTTTTTAATTTCAAACTTCAAATGGATCATTCAATCTGTTATCACTCATATCATTCACTTATTAGCATTAATCACCTCTTTCTCTTGACTTTTATTTAAAACTTAATTATTCATAATTTATTTGTGTTAACTATATTCTATCTATGTTTTAATTATCTTTCTAGAATTAATTAGGTGTTAGTTATAAAATAAATATCTAATTTGTCAATTATTATTCTATTTTTATTCCTTTATTACAAAATATACGAAAAACGATTATCAGATTATAATTGTCAGCGATGAAGTTATTTCGTTTTTTTTTTTTTTTTTTAATCACTTTTATCACCATTATAGTGTCTCTTTTCTTCATGCACAAATTTACATTCGAAAATGTTTTTTATTAAAATGATATGATCTGATATGATATAATATATGGTATTATAGATATATGATATATGTATTAAAATGATATGATAAGATATAAAATATTTATTGATAGCAAAAAATTTATTAGCTTCCTTCTCTTTATAATGCTATTGTTTAGTAATATGAAGTTCGAGATTATTTTATCATAGTTATAACTCATTTTAGTGATTATTATCATTTAGAATTTAAATTTTTGTGAGATTTAAACGTGACAAATTTAAATTTTAGATCATTTTATTTTGAATATAATATTATTATTATCATAGTTATTTTAGATATTTAACATTCAAAGATAGCATTATGGATTGGAATAAAAGATGAACTGATATATTTTATTAATATATATGAATTATTCTATTCAGTTCAGTTCTATTATTTGATTACTGATTGTTAATAATTCGATCAATCATTTGTTATCAAAATTTATTCGATCCTTTCCCTTTTTTATGGTACACTTCTTTGTTTAACAATCAACAAAATAGTCTAATTTTTAGAATTTGATTAAAATAAATGATTGATATTATCAATTTCGATATTCAGCCTTTTGCAATCTGCTGTCAGTAGGAACTTAATGAAAGCTATCAAGTATATTGATTATTTGAGTAAGTACTGTATTTTAATATTTAATTAAATAAATTTGAAGTAAAAATATGTATAAAATGTGCCTAAACATAAAAATGTACATATAATAATTTTTTGCTACTCTTTCCGGTATTTCGATATTTAATTTCTCTTCTCGATATTTTGATTTTATATATTTATATATATATTTTTTTTTTGTCGGTATAGTTGAAACAAATAAATGAAACGACTAAAGAAACTTTTAGCATTAAATGTCGCTTGATAGAAAGAAAAATAAAATAACTAATGCTAAAAAGTGAAATTTAATAATAAATAATTGATTGAATTGTTGTTATTATTTTAAAATTCAATGAAATGTAGATTTCCAAAATTTTTCACTATTCCAATTTTTAGTATTCCATTTCTAATATTTCGGAAACTATTTTTTTGAAATATTCAAGTCTATATGATAGTGGAATTTTATCCAAATAATAATTGATAAATTAATCTAATCATAAATAATAAAGCCTTCGCGTAACAAACTTTTTCAGAGCAAATTTGAATAAGAATAAATATTAATTGTAAATTCAAATCAAATAAAAATTTGAAAAGGAAAAAAAAAACTTGAAAATGGCAATATAAATCGATTCTTTTCTTATCAGTATTTTAGTACTTTTACTTTTTCGGTTGTTTTTTCCTTTTGATATATTTATACATAAACGCTCTAAAACGATTTATTTCGTTCTGCTCCAGCAATAAGATTCATTAACAGAATTTTAAAAAAGTATATTTTTGAAATATTTTCATTTTCTTTTTATCTCCTTATCTCTCTCTTCCTCTCTCTCCTTCTTTCTTAAGATAACACTCACATATTTAAAGATTTTAATGGTTTTTTAAAAATTTAAGAACAATAAGCAATTATTAATTAATTAGTTATGGATGATTTCTATAATTGCTTTTAGAATTTGAAATTTAACTTGAAGATTAAATTTTGATATTTTACAAGTTTATTTTTCGAAAATATTGAAATAAATATTTTTTTTTTGAAAAAATTGAAAATACGTATTTTTCTTTTTCTTTTTTTTATTGATATGTAATATCAAAATAATATAACAAATTTTCTTAATACAATCATGATTTCTAATAATATTATAATACCACTCAAGAATATTCATGATACTGGAATGATACTGCAATATTAATGATACATAATATTCATGATACTGTAACATATATTCTATATACTGTTATATAAAATATCGTGAATTGTGATACTGTAACGTTATCTACGATATGAAAAGATATGATATCGTGAATTACTGTAACAAGTATTCATATATATATGTATAGTGATATGGATATATTAATATCAATGGTTATATAATAGATATGATAATTACATAATATCATGAGTTATACTGTAACAAATATTCATGTATATAGTGATATGATAATATATTCATATCATAAATCATTGATATGATAAAATAATATAATTAATACATATGTATTTCATGATTCATGTTTATTTTGCTATATCCAAACATTTTGTTTATATTTCTATGATTTTTCTTTTTTTTTTATTAATATTTTTACGTCAGTTTTACTATTTTACGTTTCTCCTCTTACGTTTGAATATTTTTCACGAATAATCACGATTTTATGTTATATTTGCTTATCATATCTTCATCTCATAGTATCATACATCGATTGATTTAGTTGCTCAATGATGATGATAAAACGATAATATACTGTAACTATAAACAGAGAAAGAATTCAATTGGGAAAAAAAAAAAAGTAAAAATGAAAGATTCATTTTATACAAAAAGGATGAGAAGAGAGATCAATGTTAGCGATATAAAAAATATCATCAAAACTGTAAATATCATCAAATTGTACAAAATTTATTCGATAGTTAGAAATATATTTATATTTATAAGTAAAAAGAATGTAAAACAAAAATTACAAAAACAAAAAAAAAAGGGAAGAAAGAAAGGGAAAAAGAAAAAAAACGCAGAAAAAAAAGAGAAAAATATGATGATGAAGTTTTTGAAGAATTTAAAATAATTTGATATATATATATGTGCATTTTTTGTTATTGTAGTTGAATTTTTCTTTCTTCCTCTCTTCTTCATCATCAAAAAATTTTTTAAACTTTATTCATATTTCTCTTTTCCTCTTTCATTTCATTCTTTCTAATTGTTCAATCGATTTTTATCGATGGTTTTTGATGATGAATTCGATCATATATGCAGGCTTAGTTTGATGATAATGCAATAAAATTTTCAATTTTCAATCAAAATTTTATTTTTGTTATTCTATTGAATGAATAGTTCCAATAATGTCATTGATAATAGTGATAAATTGATATTGGTTGCATGTGATTATCATTGATATTGGTCGATACTGTGCAATTATAAGGATGATAGCAATATTGTTAACAATGATTATAAGAATGATATTGATAGTGATGGTAATATAGGTATGATTCCTATACTAGTGATAAGCTGTAAGAGTGGTGTTTATGTCAGTGATACTGGTGCATGTGATTGTACGGATAATCTTGATAACGATAATAATACAACTTATTGATAATGGCGATAATGATTGATGATAATGGTGCAGCTGCAAGATGATTTTAGTAAAAATGGTGTATGTAGTTGTAAGACTGGCATTGACATTGATGATTATGGTGTATGTGATTGTAACAATAATATTGATATCAGTCAAGAGTGATATTGATGCTGGTGATAATGGTATATGTGGTTGTAAAGATTATATTGATATTGGTGTATATGATTTTAAGGATGATACTGATAGTAATAATAATAGTGCAACTTTAAAGATAATGTTGATATTAATGATATAATTGTAAAAGTTATATTTTTGTTGGTGATAATAATGGCGTATAGTTATAAGAGGAATATTAATATAATGATAATGCTGTACATGGTTATGAAGTGATACTGATATCGATCAGAATGATGTAACTATAAAGATGATATGATATTAGTGATAATGATGCAAGTATAAAGATGGCATTGATATTAATGATAGTTAATGTGGGAATGCGTAAAGATAGTATTAATACAATGATAATGATTCACATGATTGTAAGAATAATGATGATATCTGGTGATAATGACGTTTGTGACTGGGAAATGACATATTAGTGATAATGATGCATGAAGTTGCAATCACTATTGATATTAGTGATAATAGCAATAACAATTATTAATATTGATGATAATAGTGCATGCTATTAGAATTCCTAGTGATATTAGTGATAATGGTGAATATGGTTATAATCAATATTGATCTTGATGATAATGGTATATATAATTATCATCATTGCTAATATTAATAATAATGATGCAAGTGGTTACAATCTAATGTTAATGATAATGATGCATGCAGTTATAATCGCTATTAATATTGATGATAATGATGCATATGGTCGTAATCACTACTGATATTAATGATAATGGTGCAAGTAGCTACAATCACTTTTGCTATTGATGATAGTAGTAGTAACCATTATTGATACTGATGATAATGGTGCATGTGATTACAATCACCACTGATAATGATAATGATAGAAAAAAAAATGAAATTGGCGATCCATCATTTTCGCATAGAAAAAACATCTGGTTAAAAAGCATTATCATTTCTATCTATCCATTCATTCATTCATTCATTCCCCAAATATGATTTTTTTTTTTAGGAGAGAAAACTTTTTCTTCATCACACTTTTCTTCTTCCATCAATCTTCTCTCTTTTTCACATTTTTTTGAAATTTTGTTTTTTCATTTTTTTTTTGCTTGAAACATTTTGTTTGAATTCTCAATCAAACTATCGTTTCCAATAAGTTTATTTAGAAATTGCTATCTTTTCAATGAATTAAAAACACAGTTGAGATTCTCTTTTTGTTGTTTTTCGTCTCCAATAAATTCTGGAAGATTGGTTGTATAATAGAAAGTTGTTTTTTTTTTTTGTTTTAGTTGTTTTTCTTTTATATAAAATATTAGAAGATTCAGTGTATAACAGAAAGGTTAAAGGTTAACGAATGTTGCAAGTTGTTTTTTCTTTTCCATAAATACTAGAAGATTTAATGAATAATAAAACGATTAGAGGTTAACGAGTATTTGTATTAACAAAATACGATGGCATTATTGTTATAGTAAAATAAAAAAAATTAGTCTTAGTTCCAGTAAATTTAATTGAAAAATATTTTTTTTTTTTTGAAAAAATTCTTTCAATTTCATATATGAAATTCTTGAAATAAGAAGAAACTATTTTTTATTTCTTTAAGTAATATTCAATTTATTTTGCTACGCTATATAATTTTTCTCTTCTATTACTAATTTTCAAAAAATACATTTATATTTTCTTTTTTGTTAAAAATAAAATTATTGCCTAAATTTATTATCATTAGCAGCATAAGTTGAAATTTATGATGTCAAAAAAAAATTAAAAATTTCATTCAAGCATCCTATTTATTTAGTTGTTGTTTAAGACGAAGAAAATCTTTTCTCTCTATCAATTTTTGAAAAATTTAAATTTTAGTTGCAAAATCATTTTAATAGTATTATCAAAATAATTAAAATTAGTTGAAACGAAAAAAAAATTTTTTTTTTGGAACTAAATTAAATTACTAAAATTCTTACCTATTTTTTAAATTGAAAAATTACATTTGCGTAATTTGGAAGGTCGAAATGATCATTTTTTTGAAATTGATGAAATTATTTAGTTTATGCTCTATAGATGTCGTCAATTTCCAATTATAGAAGTATATTTATTATGATATATATATTTCTTTAATGATTATTCATATTTAATCTTTTTTAATCTCTGATTGGACTACCGTAGTATTTGCAAAAAAATTGTAAATGTACGCTCTTTGACCAATCATTATTGTGTCAAAATCAATCAATCATCATCTTCAAATTAAAATGATTTTTAAAAATTTCAAGGATAATTTCAGTAAGTTTTAATTTTGCAATGTGAATGGTAAGCCGAAAATTTTTTGAGTAAATTCACAAATATACTCAAAAATTATTGTTTTTTTTTTCTTGAAAAAGAATGAAATAAACTTTTGAGGTATTTTGAAACAGAAAATTGATTTCCTAATTTTAAAATTGACCTAAAATGTAATCTCCAAAATATTGATCCAAATTTTATCAAACTCCAAATAAGAAAAACGAAATATTACCATATTAGCAAAAAGAAAAAAGAAATATTAGAAAATATTATCATATTATCACCTAATTTTAGGATAAAAAGTACCATTGCCTTATATCAAATAAATAAAATATTTTTTTGAATATATTATAAACAATGATACATGTAAGATCGCATACTGCTATCTTAAGAATATCATCATTTCTAAGATACCATTTAGAATGCTAATGTTATCAAGAAGATGCCATTATTTCTCGAATACTATCGCTTTCAGGATACTATTAATATTTTCAGGATATTATCATAATTAGGGCAATTAAAATTCAAAATAATATTAGTTTTCAAAAATTGAGAAAAAAAGGTTTTTTAAAAAATATAGATTTTTCTAGAATATTAATATTTTAAAGATAATATCATAATTAGAATAATTATTATTCCGGATAATATTAGTTTTTAAAAACTTAAATTTTGAAAAAAGTCAAAAATCTATGAAATAATTCAATGATTTATCAATTAAGTCATTTTCTAAAAATTACAATTTTTCCCAATTTTAGATTTCGTTCTTCCTTTTTTTTTTTTTTTTTTTCATTCTATATAATAGCAACAAATATAATCGTGCAATCGTTGTTAGTAGGCGCATAATTAATTTGAAAATTCAATATCTTGGTTGGAAAGATAGAAAGTATACTGTAGCTAGGAAGCAAACAAGCAAACAAAACCATATGTACGTCGTAAGTTTTTCCATTCTAAACCAATCCCTGTAATTGAAAAAAAAAAAAAAAGGGAATCCATCATTTATCATTTCAAATATCACTTTGCTTTTTTTTTTTGTGTTGTTATAATTCCGAAAAAAAAATATATTTTATTCAAATAACGTATTGGCTTTTTTTTTTTTTTTCGTTGTTTACGCATATTTCTACCATTAAACAATTTTTTTTTTTTTTTAAATAAATATTTTGATATGAATATATAAATAATTTTTTATACAAATGAATTATTAAGTTTTGGGAGAAAAAAAAAAAAAAAAAAGGAAAAGGAAGAATTTCTTTCTTAATAATTTTTTTTTTTCAATTAAAAATATTATATTTATTTTCAAGTTTTTCTTTTTTTTTTTTTTTTCAGAATAATTTCAAAAGGAAGATTTGAATTTGCATATTTTTTAAGATTTTTAAAATTATTTAATTTGGAATGAAAAATTTTGACTATATCAAAATTTAAATGGAAAAAGAGAATTAATAAAGTTGAATTTAAAAAATTTCGTTCATCAGTGTGATAATTTCACAATCTTTTTAATTGTAAAAATTAAAATATGCACTTTTCTATTATGAAATTTTTCCCTAAAAAAAAATTTCCAAATTAATTAGCAGTTATAATTCACGTGAATTGAGAAGAAAATAAGTTGTTTATACTTCTTTCTTATTACTTAAATAATTGTGCCTTTTTTTGACAAATTTTCAATAAATTACTAATGAAAACTTGGCCAGCATGCCATAAAAAAGATTATGACTTCATCTTCGATCTTCCTGCCTTCTTTTGATTGAAATTTTAAAAATTATTCCTTTCCTTGTTTATTCATTACAAAAGTAAAATAAAATAAAGCATCTAATTTTATCAAGCAAAAATAATGTATCATCAATAAATTTCATATAAATTTCTACTCAATTAGTCCTTTCTTTCTTCGCTTTTTACCCTCTTTTTTTATCCGTTTCTCTTCGTTCATAAAAATAAATTTTTCCATAAAATTGTTCATCTATTAGTAATTAATTAATTAGGTGGGTGTAGGTAGATGTGTATGTGTGTATACGTGTGTATATGCATGTATACGTGTGTATCTGTGTGTATATGTGTGTATGTGCATGTATACGTGTGTATCTGTATGTAGACGTGTACATATGTATGTATACGTGAATATATATTAGTAATCATCAGAATATCCCTTCTTTCATCATTCCAGTTGACTAATCAGCATTCTTCCTATTTGTATCTATCCATATAAATAAAAATGTAAGTGTTCGTTTGTTGAAAATCTTAAATCTCCGAAAATTCTTTACCGATTGCTTTCAAATTTTGAAACAACGTTGCATTCGAGTAGATGTATGTTTTTATACATCTATATATCTACTGTTGTATAGATTTCACATCTGTGAAAATATGATTTGTGTGTACATTGTATTCATTAATATTTTTATTTAAATTTTCTATACACATATAAGTTTATATGTGGGTATACGTAGATGTGTATGTACGTATACTTGTGTATATGCATGTATACGTGTTTATATGTATGTATACGTGTATATATGCATGTATACGTGTGTATATATATGTGTACGTGTATATGTGTATGTATATGTACGTATGAATATGTGTACATGTGCCTATTAATACTTTTATATAAATTTTTACAAATATGTCTGTATGAATGTGCTTCTTAATATTTTTATTAAAATTCTCTACAAATATTATGTGTATGTCTGTGTCTGTGTATATATGTAAAGATATATGTGTGTATGTAGGTATGTGTTTGTGTATGTGTATGTATGCCCATTAATACTTTTAAATTTTGTACAGACATACGTATGAATAAGTGTGCCTATTTCTACCAAAATTTTGAACATGTATATAGATGTGTGTGGGTGTACATATAGATGTGTATGTGTAGATGTGTATCTAAGTATGTGCGTGTATGTAGGGTGTACATATATGTAGGGTGTACATATGTGTATGGGTGTACATATAGATGTGTATGTGTAGATGTGTATCTAAGTATGTGCGTGTATGTAGATGTGTATGTGAGTATGTGTATATGTGTGTGCAGGTATGTAAGTATGTGTGTAGGTGTGTGTGGGTATGTGTGTGTAGGTGTGTATGTAAGTATGTGTGTGCGTATGTATGTGCGTATATAGGTATGTACGTATGTTTGTATATGTAGGTGTATGTGTAGGTGTGTGTGTAGGAGTGTGTGTAGGAGTGTATGTGTATGTATGTAGATACTTTTAAAAATATAAATGTTGTTTATGTATGTGTATGTGCATATGTGTTTGCCCGTCCGAATGTATAATTCATCAATAATCTCAACAAAATTCAAAAAAAATAAAAGTGAGCGGGAAAAAAGTAGAATTGAAAAAAATTTGTTGTTGCCATTAAATTGATTCTTTATGCTTCTTCCCTCTTTTTTTTTTTTTTTTTGAATTTTCTACTTCCTTTGTATCCTTTTCTTCACTTTTTCCACTTAATGCATATGCATTAGTAATGGTAATGATAATGGTGATAATGGTTCTGTTGATAATGATCATTCTGTTGATAATGATTATGATGATGGTAATGATGAACTGTAATTGTTGATAATGATGATAACTTCTCCTCTCCCATTTATTTCCCTATTTTTTTTTTTTTTTTTTTTTTTTTTTTTTTTTTTTGTCAAGAGAAACTGTTAAAATGGTTTTAACATAATATAAATATCATGCTTATTTATTTGCAAAGAATCAATCAGTAGGAAAAGGAAGAAGAAGAGAAGGAGGAACGATGATTTTTGTCTCAATTTGTAAATTCTTTTCGTCCATTCATTCAATCATCAATACATAATACTATCAATTTCATACAAAAATGGTACCACACATTACCATCCATTCAACAACAACAACACTTTTATCATCATTATCATCATTGTCAATGCTTTTTCCATCATTCTTTGATAGCACAACGTGGAACCGAGAAGGAAGGAAAAAAAAAAAAATTAGTTGTTGAACAAATTTTTGCATATTATTATCATCCAAGATAAGGCTTTTTGTAGCTTCTTCCTCTTCCTTCTTCTTCTATTCCTACAAATCAAATGTTGATAACGAATTAATCCATCTAGATTAGCATTATCCATCATATTTAAATATCATTTTTATCATCTATCTGATCCCTTTTGATTTTCTTTGATTTCTATGCAATCATAAATATTAATTCTTAAAATTATCTCTTTTTTTCTTTTTCATTTTAAATGTATGAATTTGAAATTCGAACTTTTCTTTTTCCAATTTTTCCAAACTTATTCAAACTTGTATTATATGGATGTAGCAAATATTTTCAAATGATAATTAAGTATTGTTATGATCAATATAATTATTAGTTAATAGGTGTTAGAATTTAACATATTCGTAAAAATTTAAAAGAATAAGCAAGAAAAAAAAGTTATTAAGTAAAAATTATCGAATTTATTGAATACTATGTTTATCAAATATTCAATGATTTTTAATATTAATTCAACTCAATTTTATTTTGATTTTATTAAATATCAATTTGATTAAGCTATTCTCGATGTTATGATGCGTTCGTCAATTATCAATTCTTCGAAAAAATTTGTAAATTTTACCTATATTTTTCAATGTTGTGGCAAAATTTCACTAAATTTTAAAGTTGCAGAAAGAATGGATGAAGATTAGATTTTTTAATCGAAGTTTTTTTGAATTAATAACAATTTGTTTTATAGAGAATCAAAAAAATCCTTTTTTAATTATTTGCTACAATAAGTCCATCAATAAGTTTGCTTTGGATTATTTAGTATAAAGCATAATACCGAGTTTTTTTTTTTCCTCGGCTACTTAACTACTTCTTGGCCATTGATAATTTGATCATATTTTATATTTTCGATAACAATATTTAATAAAGAAGCCAAATTTAAAGGAAAAAAAAAAGATGTATAAATTCATGTTAAATAAATTTACATTCAACAAGGCTTGTTTTGAATTCAAAAATTGGGGATTTAATTTATCCTAAATTCGATTGTAATTGCGAAAAACAAATTAAATCGTTGAAATTTCATAAAAATCCACGATCTCTCTCTTTCTTTCTTGCTTTTTATCGATGCTTAGGTCTTAATCTTATTAAATCAATCAAGGAGAATTCAATCTTATGTAATCAATTATTTAACTTAAAATGGATTTTATTTAAAATAAAATAATGAAATATTGTGCTAATTTTTCACCCAACTCTAAATTAAAAACAAATTTTATTGTATCAAAAAATTTTGCCCAATCTTATTGTAATTCAATTGGAATAAATTCAAAAAAAAAAAAAAATTAGTAAAATAAAGATGAGCAAATAGATAAAAGTCAAAGTATGAAGCAAATTTTATGGTGAAAGTAAAAAAAAATATATTGTGGTAGATTAAATTCATAGATATGATTTGTTCAGATAATTCTTTCTTCTTTCTTTTTTTTTTTTTCTTATGAATTGTAGCAATTTTTTCTTCAAATTTGCATTTTAAATGTTTAAGACTTTTATCAGCTTCAAAAATTTTCTTCCAGCAAATATTCATGGATTGAATTTCAACTTGGGAAAAGAAAATTTCTTAAAAAGGAAAACTATTTTCGAAATAGCCTTAATTTTGAATTTGTCGTTTATATTAATGAGTAGTCATAAATTATTCTTAATTATTTAAATATCTGTAAAAATATTTTTTTTACTTTAAATTTCTAGCGATATAAGTAATTTAAATTGGAGGATTATGTTTAAAACGATATGAACAACTTAAATTGAACGATATGAAAAACTTTAATTAAAGATTATTTTAAATATTATCGTATTTCACTTATTATTTATTATTACTGCAAGTACAAAATTTTTGTAAGATAAATTTACTTCTAAATAATTATCACAAAGATGAATAGGATAAAGTACAATATGATGAGAGGTATGTGATTATTGGAAAAAAAAAAAAAGTCATAGATGTCATTAAATGCTCACAATTAAATGAATTTCAAATAATTATTATTTCAGGATGTTTAATTTTTATTAAATATAGTGATATTTGGTATTTCCTTTCGAATACTTTATGTTCTAAGAATGGAAAGAATGAATAATTTCCAATATGATTAATAAAAAATTTAAATTAGAATTAAAACAAAAATTAGACTGTCAAGTATTATCATAATATTTTTTCGTACTCTCAACATTGAAATAATCTTAAGGATATTATTGATACTGTAATTTCTTGAAGAAAATATTTTATTATCCCATAATTACAATTGATTATAATTATTAATAATAATTTAATTTAAGTGTTATCAAAAATTTTAATTTTATCACTCTTCTTGAATGGAAAAATGAATGGCTGTCGTCTTACCTGAACAATATTAGAGTGTCATTTGAAATATCTAATACTGTCAGGTAATGACGATTGCCTATCGTTTTCTTGCCTATTACATTGCCGAAATAGATCCAAATTATTTCCCTTTTTTGTTTTACAATTATTTTGCCAATTTATGAAACTAATTATTATCATCATAAATAGATTATGATATTAATGATATTAATTTTCGGTAATACTGCAATTTTCTGTTACCTTTACAAGAATATATGATAATTTCAAGCATTGGAAAAAAAAAATCTTTTTTTTTGCGTTTTTTTTTTCCATTTTCATGTTTTTAAGTCAGACATAGAGTACATAATAAATATTATAGTAAATGAAATTTGCGTATAAAAAACTCACGTATCACGTTTCTTTCTTCATTTCTGTCCATGTTTTTATCATTTATTTTACAAGCAATTATTGAAGAATATCCAAATAAACTGATCACTAAGTTATTTTTTATGTTATAAGCGATTATTAGAGAATATCCAAGCAAACTGATCATTGTGTGTGTGTTTTTTTTTCTTTTTTTTTTTCTGATAGTCACGTTTTCTTTTAAAATTCATATTTTTCTCGTTCGATACGGAGGAAATTGTTATAAGAAACAACCGCTAAGAAATGTGAAAAGAAAAAGTGCAAATTTATTCAATGAGTCAATCAACAAACATTATTGTTATCATTATCATTATTTATTATTATCATTACTGTTATTGTTATTTTCATTGTTATTATTTGTATTATCAATTACTATTACTATTTTTTGTTTTCCATCTTCTGTATTAGTATTTATTTTGGAGTTGAAAACGAATAATACCCGATATCAAAAAGAAAATTTGATATAATTAAAATGGCAACCACTTTAAGATTCATTTATTGTCAAAATATAATAAAGAAAACAAAAAAAATTCGGTTTACTAAGGCTTAAACTTTACCAAGTGTGCAAAATGTATCTATCCGTAACAATCTGTCAAACCTTTTTTTTGTTTACCAAACTTTTCTCTTCACCGTTTTTCAATTTATCATCATTTGACAAAATAACACTTTGTCGAAACAAAGGCGAAGCAAACCATTCTTCAAAAAGCAATAAATTTGAAAAAAAAAGGGATGGAAAAAAAAGAAAATGAAGAAATCAATTTATATAAATAATACAATCAAAGAGAATTGATATGACATTTATCTATCCAATGATATTTATTATTCCATTTAATTCTTATTATTCATTATTTATTCAATTTCCCTACTTATCAGTATAATTTTTATTCAATATCGCTCTACACATTCAACATTTCTTTTGTCATTATTGTTCTGTATAAAATTGTTCAATTTTATTTTTTTACTCGACTCATCCGTTTCATCAATTTATTCTCTACGAAAAAAAAAAGAAAAAAGAGAAAAAAATTCGGGTAATATTCAACAGTTTCATTCATTCAAATATTTGATAATTTTCAATAGTTTTATTCATTCACATTTTCGGTAATATTCAACAGTTTCATCCATTCAAATTTTTTCTTTTTTTTTTTTTTAAATGAAATGTCATACGCTCAAAATGTCTCATCCCGAATGTTAACTTTCTTCTCCATCTTCCTCTTTTTGCGATAGCATTTTTAATTTTTTTTTTTTTTTCTTTTCACATCTTTATCATTATTTTTTAATGGTGAAGAAATATTGAAAATATTTTGATCGAACAAATGATGATAGCCAGCTTTTTCAATTAAAATTTTGTTTGCATTCGATTTTATCAAAATCAATCATTCCGAACTTAAATTTTAAAACTGAAAAGATGTCGGAAAAATTCTCCCATTCAAAAAATATCTTGATCTTATTTCCAAGTCCATGCGAAGTTAACTTCATTAGATAAAATAGAAAAGCATCACAAGTACCACAGAATGATGGAAAGTAAAAAAGAAAACCAATACTTCAATAAAAAAGATGCCAACAATTTTTTATCAATCTCTCTTACATAGTCTAGGTCTTTGTACAATTCCATCGACTCAAAATATATTATTGGATTTAAGTTGATATTATCAAATTTATTTAAGCAATATTAAAAACGAAGTAATGATCGAGTTCTCTCTTAACAGCATTTCATTTGCTCACAGATTTATTTATCCCGTAATAAATATAAATAATATGTACTCAATCAAATAATGCTATAAATTGCAAGCAGTCGAAGAAAAGAACTAAAAATATAAAATAAGATAAATGACGTATGTATAAACTGTTCATCTCATAAGGAAAGCAATGGAAAATTCAGAATCCGAAAAGTAGCAATATTGAAGTTATATCCTAGATCTTTATCTATGAATGAAATAATATAACAAAATAAAAAGTTATACTATTTAAAGACCTAAAATTTAAAACAAATGAAAAAAATTTTAAATATCAATCAATGAAGTAGAAGGTTTACATTATATATCTTATGATTTTTTGGCAGTAATTAATTTGAAAAGCTTCTATGATCGAATATCTATTATTTTGAAAATTTTGAAACATATTTACTCAAAAATAAATATAAAGAAGTTTACGATGTTATTTGCAAAAGCAACGTTTAATTTTAGTGAAAAAGAAACAACACGTACATGAATCTTTTTTTTGTGAATAATATATTAAACAAGATATGTTCCTATATAGCATATAAATCATGTTAATTACTGTATTTCAGTAACTTAATTTATTGAGCAAATAACAATTGAAAGTAGCATTTCATGAGAAGAAAATGGAGGCGGAGAACAACAAAGCAAAAGAAAGCAAAAAAAAAAAAAAAAAAGTGAAGCATACGGTCAGTTCTACCCAGTGAAAAATTTTATAATACTCAATTCATGTATACAGAAGTGAATCTAAAATATAAGTAAGGCCTTATGACAAACCTAAGATAGACACAGCAATTTTATATATTTTGTATTTTTAAAGTTGAAAATAAGAAATACGAAAATTTAAAAACTTGAAAAATTCAACTGACAAATTAACAGACTGATCTACTTACCGCTTCCATACAGCATTCATTACTTTTTGTCTTTCTTTTTATTACCATGCTTTACTTCCTTTGAAACATTCACCTCTACACTTTCATCTGAAGATTTTATTGCAGTGCTCGACGAAACTTGCACTTCCGAAAATGCTGTATTATCAAAACCTGGTGGTGGACCAAAACCAGGAGGAGGTGCTAAGTCCAAGCATAATCCAGGAGGTGAACCAAGATCATATGGATGTTTTTCAATAATTTCTGCTTGTTTCCTGAAGACCTGAAAAAAATAAAATCAAAATGTTTCTAAAAAGTCTAGCACAAAAATAAAATCAAACCCTACTTATGAAAATGAAAGATATAGAAAAAAAGCATCTGAATAAGACATAAACAGATCTTGAATAGAGGAATTTTAAACAATAACATACTACTTCCAGGCAAATTCAATAAAATAAAGATCAAATTACTAGAATTTTTGAACTTTTCAAAAACCTACTTTTCCTTCTGATCCTTCACCAAGTTCTGGGAAAGCCTTCGATGACGATATATCAATCGTTGATTCATTTACAGAATTTGTAGCATTCGTTTCCGCATGCTCATTTTTATCTTCTTTTATTGTCATGCTATTAAGAACTGAGAAGGTTGATGAAAGAAGCTGAAACTACTACTTTTTATGACTAATGAGTGATAAATGACATGCTTAACCAGAACTATATAGTATGATAACTAATATTATGGCCTTAAATCTAATGATATGAAATACTTCATTTGAAGTGTTTGGTAATTTCGAAGAATGAAATTTGCATAACCTCTCGTCGAAATTTTTTTCAATTGAACTGATTTTGCATACCTTTGACAAACTGAATGCTGGTTTCGTTATACTTGACTCTTCAGCTTCATTTTCATGATGAGTGTGACAAGACAGAGATGGAAAGGGATCAACGAACTCATCAATTGTCTTATCTTCCACTTCCCTTTTTTTGCCCTGTAAAAAGTTTGATTTTTCGAATATTTTTACAAAAAAAGAAAAAAAAAGGCTAACAATCAATTTAACCGAAAAATAAAAGAATAATCACTTCTGATAATTGTTCATTCTGCTTCTTAGTAGAATTATTTTGCTGTTTATTCTTATTCTTTTTACCCTCCTTTTTCTTGCTTGGCGTATCCTTGATAATAACTATATCTTTCAAAGTCATTTTCGGCAGTGATCCCTTAAAATAAATTGAAAACAACTAGATAAGATCGAAAAAAAATTAAATTCCATTAAAACCTTGAAATTTGAAAAAATGAAGCAGTAGAATTTATAAATCAAAAATAAAAAAAAATTGCAAAAGCAACCATTACAGAAGAATCTTCCGCATCTTCCCATTTTTCAGGAACCGATTCTCGAGGCCAAAGATCTGGTTGAGGTAGTTGCTTATTTTTTCCCGAAATATTACGAGTAACAGAGGCTGCTGAAGACAAATTCAACTGTCTTGGAGGTGCCTGTAAATATAGGAGACATTATATGTAGCAATTGTACTAAACTATTAAATATGAAATAAATTCAGGACTTACAAAATAATTTCTGCATACTACTGGATAATTAATGCCATTAAAAATACTCTATAATTAATTAAGCACAATTTTACTCAATGAACAGCATTGGACTCGCCATTATAAAATGTGCATAAATGACTGGTTTGATGCAATCTAAGATACAATCAAATTTGCGCGGTTTTATAAAGAAGCATAAAAGATATGATCATACATAAGTTCCTTTCAGAATCCAACAATGTGATTATGTTCAGCATGCAGCCAAGTTACTATTAGAACATGTATCACATTGAATGATCGAACGATCTAACTTATGCTCACAATGTCCACTATTTCTACTAAAAGTATACAAAAATGAAGCACCTGCATGACAGAGCGATTCTTTTTAGCCCATACTGATCCAGGTAATAAATTGTTCACAGATTTTGTTACTGAAGATTCAGGTAACTTTGGGAAATCACTTAATGCTAATGCGGATGCTACGTTACTTAAGGACATTGGTTTTTTCATTGTTTTAGACCACGATGACTCGATCGCTGATATTCTTGAACTACTTTCAATCTAAATAAGTTAAAATTATATAAATGAAGACAGGAAAAAAAAATTTGCAACTAAAATACAATTAACAATTTCAGCCCAATCTGACTGAACCCTTAAGAATTGCATCATTTCGCCTATTCCTCAGTAAGAACTTTACTTTTTTCCTTAATACAAAAAATAACCTTTTGAATGCCGTATGATTCTAAATGCACTTTATATTTCAAATTCTCTAAATAAAACTTGTCCAATAGCAAAAGAATTTAAAAAAAAAAAAACTTATACTTCAACTTTATCTGTCACGAAATTTTCTGTATTTCCATTTTCAGTTTGTACTTTGCTCAAAGTACTTAGGTGTGTCCTAGGAGGAGGGAACTGTTCGTCATCATCAATGAACCACGATCTCGATGAAACAGCGTTTGGCTAAAAAGATAACAATTTTGCAACTTGAAATGGGACTGCAGTTTGTGAATTTATTCCAAAAAATTCTACAGTGATTTGAATGACCTGTCTGCAGTAAAAGCAAGTTGAATTACTTACTTCATTAGAATTTGATGCAACTTTGACATTGTTCGCATTGGTTACTTCCTGAGGTTTTGCGACACTTTTGTTATCTTGTGATGAGGATACCAAATTCGAAGCTTCAGAAATTCGTGTAGATTTATCTAATCGAGGGAAATCACTACCTTGTAACGTGAATTGGGAAAAACAGTTTGGAAAAGATGATCCCGTTAGTTCGCTTTCTGCTGAAGATACAGTCGATATATTATTCTTATGAACAGCTGGCCTGGAATTGATTTCTTTTCAACAGCTGGAAATGAATTTTTTTTTTCTAAGTGACAAAAAATTGAATAATTTATATCTTTCAAAATACTTGAAATTTGAAAATAATATGAAAAGACATGTAACAGTTACAAAATAAATTCCAAATATTTCTAAAACAATTTTTGTTCTCTTAGTTCACCAAATCTGCAGAAACTATCATGGCAAACATCAAGCAAACTTCGAGGAAAAAGGTTATATTATATGAAGAGTAGTGAAAAGAAAGTGATAATGGCATAGGCAATTTAATTGACTACGTCGGCTCTTTATTCCAAATATGCAAATGATATCTTATACCTGTACTTAAATTTGGCGGAAACTTTATTAACACATAAAATGATTTTTTTTTTAATGTGAAATAATTAGAACTAACTTATTTTCTCGTGAAGGCTGCTCGTGCGGTATAACACCTATTTTTGGAATGTTTTGTTTCGAAGAAAATGTAGAACGTGCTGAGTGAGTTATTCTGCCACCTCGACTTGGTCCAGCCGAGTTCCGATCCGAAAAATGAAAATCTAAATTTAGTATCTGCGGACCAGCTGCATGATCTCTACTCTGAAAAAATAAGAGTCGAGAATGTATTAAAGTACTGAACTGCAAATATTTTTTTTTTCTTTTTTTTTTTTTTTTTTTTTGTGAGTGCAATTAAATAGCATTAGAAAAATAATGAAATAAATCCACAAACAGTAATATTCAAACTAATGTTAAATCTGATTGGACAATGTCGGCATTAATTTGAATATTACTGTTATTTGGAAACATTAACACTTTCGTTTGCAAAGTTATAGAAATCTAATGTCAATCTTTTAATCATAATGCAGATTTGTCCTAATTCTTCCAACTTAATCTGAAAAAATAAAAATGCAAAGGAAAAAACTAAAGTAATTTCGCTTCATGTAATATTTCTAAATAGTAATTTAAAATCAAATTAACCTTATGTAACTTCAGTTCAGTGTCCGTTCGAAATGCTATTCCCAAATGTAAACATTCACCCTCTTCGCATATAATATGTTTCGCTCTGTAATGGCTTAACAAATCCTTATGTTCCCTGAAATAATAAAATTCAAGCGATGAGCAAGACCATATTCATATTTCATAATCAACTTATTTTTTTTAAAGTTTAAAAAATAGAAATAGATATTACGAGAAAAAATAATTGCTTCGTCCATCAGCATCACAAATCTGACAAAAGAAATGCTCTTTGCGAAGATGTCTGTAACGGAACTCTTCATCCAAGAAACGCTTTTCACAAAACAAACATTGTGGATGACCTGAAAATGCAAAATATTTTGTTCAATCTAACATACCTTTAAACAAAGTGATATTTTTCATATGTACCTCCGCAATTTAAATTTTAATATTTCAACAGAAATGAACAAGAATTTATCTCAATCGTTTCGCGAAAGATAATATATTTTAAGGTGCTCTATGTTCAAAATAGCGGAGGCTTTTTTAAATATGGTGCGATAAATATAGCGCTGAACAGATGAAACTGTTCAAATTAATAAGCACTAACTAAAAGGTTACTTATCGTTGAAGATACCTTTAAAACTCTTGTCATCAGAATCACCATATTCGAGATGCCGTTCCAAATCAAGATGTGAATAAAATTTCCGCTCATAGGTAAATAAATTCAAGTTTTCCACACAAATATCACAAAATTCAAAACGATGAACCATATATACATGTTGATTCAATTGAGCAAACGTCTCAAATACTCGTTTTTCACCCCTATAAATTAATTTCATTTTCTAGGAAAATAATTTATAATATCCAAGATGGAACTGAAAAGCAATCTGGAACTTACTTTTTTTCACATAGTAAGCACTGATGAGACAAATAGTTTTCGTAACACTTTGCAACATATTCATCTGCCAATTTAATTTTGTGCTTTACAGCATCCTTATGTTCAACACATTGAAGAGGTATTTGATAATTACTCCAATCACCCGGGAATGGCACAAAATATAACTGAAATTTCATGTATAATTAAGTTCATAAAAAATTTGATCAAATCAATTATACAATTTCCTACTTCTCTTTTTGATAGTACATTTATTAATTATCCCAACGTAACCAAAAAAAAAAGACCAATAGGAAATGCTAAAATATGCATCAGCAATACTTAAGTGGCATTTTGAATAGTTTTAATTGTCTTTTAATACAGAAGATACAAAATTACAATAGAAAAAAAAAAATGAATTACCACGTCGATAACAGTTCTACATTTTGGACATGTTTCATTTCCACATAAAATTCGCAATCGAATTCCGCATTCTATGCATATAGGATGTAAACACGGCCCTATCGCAAATAGGTCAGATTCACGACAACATATATCACATTCTGTAGATTCGCCTCTGAATTTGATACCAGCATGATCCGATCGATTCTAGAAAAAAATTCTTACTTTCTTAATTCATGCATGTAAACAATAAATAAGAACAATTTGTATCTTACGAAGTTATGAAGCTTATGAACAATTCGAAAAGTTTTGAGCGATTTTGTAAAATAAAACCCAAACTTACTGAAGTGCCAACAAAAAGACGTTCGTAATATTTCGGATCGCGAGTCACATATTTTCTGGATTTCGGATCATGTCCATCTCTTCCACTGCTTGTCTTATGAAAACCTGAGCGGCTCGGACCATCTCTCTGATACATTCGTTCAACTCTACCTCTACCACGACCAAAATGTCCAATCATATTTCGTCTAGAAAGCAGAATTATTAACTTTAATATATTTATTACCTTGCAGGTTTCAGAAATTAATTATTTTATCACAAAGTTTTCCCAACAAAAGTCCGTTAAAAGTAGTATCTAATCACAGCATTGCTTAAAAAGTTGAAAAGTTGCATGCTAACTGGTGAAGGTGGGTAGTTTGAGGTACTGGTAATTCAAATCACGAACGGTTTACAACAAATCCTTTCAAGCCTAATCACTGATGTCTGAAACTTTACCTTGAACTATGTATACTATAATGCATCGAGAGATCGCGTAACTGTTTTTAGGCATTTCATAATTAGAAAGCTTTGACAATTTTCGTTTTTTATGATCTATTTGGAATTAATATCAATAAACTTTCCTAAAATAACAATCACACATTAAACAAACAAGTCAAACCTCCTGCTATTGGTAGATTCCTGTCGTGCATGTTCATTGTCTCTTACTTCGCGATCTGCAGTATAGTTTGATCGTTTTGCAGCAACTTTTAATTCGGACATACTTTTTACAATGAACTAAGATAAAAGTTGATCTCCGCAAAGTGATACAAACAAAGATGTGCAAAGTATCAAAGAAATGTCGTGGTTCAGCAAAAACCTGAAAAATGACAAAATATTTAGCAGATAGCATCATCAATTTGTTTACTGTTTCTTATATAATTTATAATTTAATTGTAATGCTATGAAACTGACTATCGATACCTAAACTCATTGTCAAATCGATTAATTAAGATGATTTGAAGATCAGTATTATCAATTTTTCCAAGGATTACTGAGAGGGAAGGATTTGATAAGTATTTCTAGACCTAGACTAGTTAAGCTGACCATTTAAACAAATGAATTTAGCGTTTCCTAGGAATAATTGCAGAAATTATTGGCATAATATAAATGCCCTTAAAGAATATTCAAGATGATCAAAAAAATGATTTGATCAGCTCTTCTGACATCTACGAAAAAAATTCAAAACTCGATTCAAACAGAACATGATGTTTCATACATAGTAGTAATTTACCATTTTTTACATAATTAATAATTATTTAATTATACACATGAGCTAATTAATGAAATATCGCCCTAAATATCACGAATTGGTAAATCCGTATTTCTGGTTAATTGTAGTCTAATCGTGAAGAAACATCAATCTGTAAAATTAAATTAAAACCGCAAAATTTTTTATGAATTAAATTAAAACTATTTTTTCAAATTGTAAACTTATAAAGAAAAAACATATTCATATCCGCTTAATTGTATTCTAGCGATAAGGAAGTATTTTTTTCAATTGTAAATCTACAAAAAAAGAAAAAAATTCGTAATTCATAGTTATAGCTTTGTAGTTTGGTTTGTGGTATAATCAGCAATAATCTTATCATATTAAAGTCTGATCTAAATTTTGACGAAGTTTTTATTTGATGATTGTATTCTAACAGTGAAGAAATATTTTTTTTTCAAATTATAAACTAAGTGATAATTAAGGAGATAATTAATTAGCTCATGTGTTGAATGTATTAAATAAGTTTTTGATTTGATGATTGCATTCTAACCGTAAAGAAGCATTTTTTTTTTTTTAATTATAAGTCAGGAGATAATTAAAGAGACAATTAATTAGTTTTACGTACTAAATGTGCCAGACAAGTTTTTTATTTGCGAATTAAGTGATAATTAGAAAAGTAATTAATTAGTTTCCCGCCACACGTGTCAAACAACAGCTCACAACCAGAACTACAATGCGTACAACTGCAAATGACACACACCTCTTACAAAGTCTACGACTTGGAAAAACACTTCCTAACGGTTGGAGCACAATTAGCAAAAACTCATACGGCCAGTCGACAACTTCGGCGAATAATTGTCGCAAATTGACAACGTACCTATATTCGAACCAAACAATCAAAGTAAACTACGTTTGTGGACAAAAATACAGATGAACGGATGAAAACTTTCAATTCTTACCTAGTATTTTTCATTAAAAAAGAAGAAAAAAAATTGAAAATAAAAGTTGAAAAGCAGGAGTTTCATATGTCTTGACGTAAGCTGCGTCGGGTCACGTCAAAACGTGATAAATCGATCTGAAATACTGCATAGGTCATGCGGTGAATCAGTACTACAGGAGCGACAATTTTCGGGTTTCGAAATTAAATTTGTATTACTTTTCTAAGGATAATCTGTTCAAGAATTTTTGAGTTACTTTTAAAAGTTCGTTATTTCTCATTAAAATCTGATATTTCAAAAGTTAAAACTTTCTTCTCTTTTCATTCTTAGGTTTTTGCTAATTTAAAACCTTCAATAATAATGGAAAAGCTTCAAAACGTATCAATTTTCGTTTATTATCAATATGCCGCTTCTATTCAACATTTTTTAATTTTAATTTCATTTCCAATATTTTCTCTGCAATTATACTTTTTCCCGCTTGTAATTGGAAGATTCTATTTTATCATGCATTTAATTTCAAAAGAAAGTATTCTTTTTTAGCTTATTGGAAGATTTTGACTTTTTTTTCTTGCAGGAAGATTTAATTTTTATCAATAATCATCACTGATACATGATATCTGTATCATCAATGCGTGATATCAGTGTTATTCTATTCTTAGTATTATTATCACTATTCTTAATATAGCTATCACTATTCATAATATAGCTATCATCAATTCATGATATCCATATCATTGATTTGTGATATTAGTATCACAGTTAATTTATGAATAGTGAATATTATCGATTTAGTATATCAGTATCATTGATTCATAGTGATAATTGTCGCCAAATTAAAATGACAATTCCAAAGTAAACAATCTGATATGATTATACTAGATATATAGTATCATTTAGATTCACATAAATTGAATAGTTCCACTCATCTCAGATTTCCAACTGATAGATTAACTGATAAACTGACTGATAGATCAATCATATGTTGTTAATATCGAAAAATCAATTTTAATGTTTACCATTTTTCTGTCGTTCGATTTATGTCGATATTAAACTCATTTTTCAATTCGATATTTTAATATAAATGACCTGGAATATGATTGATAGGATAGTAGTAAAATTTGGCGATGAAAATGGATCTCTATGAACTTTTTACTAAACTATCCATTTTTTTTTCCTTTTCAAACTTAAATTTTTCCGGATAAAAGATCTTTCTTTTTTTTTGATTTTAATTTTCTTTTTTTTTTCGCATATTTAAAATTTTCCTGTTTTGTTTTATTCGTGCATTTATCATGAAAATGATTTGTATTTTATCAGGCATAAATTTTTCGATCTTATCCGAAATGTATGGAGAAAACACTAAACATTTGTTGGGTTGTCATTTCGTTCTTAAAATCTGAAAACAAATATGCCTATTTGATTATTTCATGATATGATGATCCATTGAACAAATATAAAACATCAGATCTATCGATGTCCATCGAAATTTCATTGTCGCCGATCGGTCGCACACAACAAAGACATATTGTCGCCCATTGCAATATTGTCATACAAAAATTTCTTCGTCAAATTTATCCAAAATGATATCAAATTGAATTTTATAGTCACATCGATTACGGTAGTAACCGGAAATGCTTCTCCAACAACAAAATGTCTTTTTGAAAATTAAATTTGTCATCATGTATCTTTGATGTATTGATCTCTTCGTGAAATATGTCTTTGGATTGTTTGACGTTGATAGTTAAGATTTTAAACAATTTTTTGATATTTTTGTATTTAAGAAAATAAAAATAAAGCCAAGAAATCAAGTATGGCCAATTTTAATTGATGATGAAGCCAAGAAGTGAAATGTAGCCAAGTTCCAATTTTTTATTTTTCTGGACCAACAATATTTGCATTAAAACAAAATGATCAAATATTAGCCTTGCTGCAAAATATGAATTATTTCGAATTTAATGAATTTACATTGCGAAAACAATTCATGATATGATATGTTACAACTAATTTTATTAATTAAGAGAATTTCCGTAAGGTTGCTTTAAGTTGGATTTTCAACACTTTTATACTATTTTACATTTAGAATAATGATTTTGAAATCTTTTGGGAGTACTTAATGAAAAAAATTCATTTCCAGCTAATCTCAATAATTCAATTAACATAATGTAATTAATAATTTAATAATTCTCAGTGAAAAACTTAACATTTCAATTGTTAAATTGTTTCATCTACACTTTTTTATAAAACTATTAAGTAAAATAAAGTATTTTATAATTTTGCGAAATAAAATTCTCCAAAACATTACGTAATTATTTAATTTTAATTAATCCTGATAGATTAAGATAATAATACTGCGGTAATTAGCCTCATTGAAAATATTATTTCAACAAATATTACGATCATATTGTATTTGATTATATTTTTATTTTAATGATATTTATTTTGAAAATTTCATTAAAGCCTTTTGACTGTTGAATTATGATTAATTTCAATATGAGTTAATATTATTAAAAAGTTTCAGTAAATATATCTGATGCCATAAAATATCATATCATTATCACTAAATCTTCCATCATTTTTATCACGACGCGAAGATAAGAATGGATGAAATAAATATTTAAATATTTATTAAATTGCAAATTATTCTATCCAATAGTTCGATTATAAACAGGTATAATTTTAAATGTTAAAATAAACATTATTGTACTGAGAAATTGATAAAAGAATTGAGGAGATAAAATAGTAAAACGAAAGAAAAAAAAAAATTAAAAATGAAAAGAAGAAAATGAAGGAAATAACGAATATTGAAATTTAAAGAAAATTGAAAATAATTCACGAAAAAAAAAAAAAAAAAAAAAAAAAAGGGAAAAAACATTCTTTCGTTCAAAATTACATGTTATTTTCAAATGGGAAAAAAGATTTTAGTTGATTGAAAATGATTGCTATGTGTATGTAATATATGTTTAAAGCATTTAAATGATTTACAAAAATTCAATTCATTTCATTTTTTTTTTAAATTTTTTTTTACTTTTTCCTTTTTTTCACAAAAATAGTTCTCTTCTAAAATGAATGAATGAATGATGATAACAATGGCAAATAGATAATGATGATAATTTCGAAGAAGATATCAAAACTTTAACACTGCAGTGATAAATTTAACATTAAAATAACAAAATTTTAGCATTAATAACAAAACTTTGGTATTACGGTGATAAGCTTAACACTAAAATCACAAAACTTTAACACCAAAATATAACAATACTTCTCTTTTTTCTTTTTTTTTTTGAAGAAGAAGAAGAAGCAAACTATATTTTAAATTATAATTAAATCTTTTTTCCTAATCATTCCCTCCCTTTTTTGTGCCAAATTTATTTAAAAATTTTATCAGTCAAAACTTTTAAATATATTGATTACAATTTTTAAAAATTTTTAAACATATTTTTTGATGATATTATTGAATGAAATGTTTGTTTTTTGCAGTTGTTGAAAGAAAAGCATTTAACAATAAGCTGAAAATGAAAAGGAAAAAAGGAAAAATTGAAAAGAATCGAAAAAATAAAAATAAAAACTAAAACTTGAAAGAAAGCAAATATTGTTTTGTTTATTTTATTTGAAATGTAAAAGAAAATAAAAAGAAATTTGAATGTGAAAAGATAAAAAAAAATGAAAATGAAACAAAAATTATTATAGAAATAATTCATATAACACTTTTTTTGATTTAGTTCCGTTAATTTTTTTTTTTTGGCATAATTTTAATTCAAATATAACATTTAAAAGTGAAAAAAAGTTTCGAAAATTTGTCTAAATAAAAAAAAAAATAGGCAAAATTATTATAGAAATAATTTTGTGCATAATATTTTTTATATATAATTTTATTACTTTTTAAATTATAATTCCGATTAAAATATGAAATGTATAAATTCGATCTAAAATTTTTAATTCAAGTTTTCTAATTCTTTTTACTTGATTACTTATTTTAAAACTAAGATAAGAAAAGGAAAAGAGATTATTGAAGCAGTGAAAAATCCAAAAACTTTCAAAATTAAATTTATGAAATGTTAATTTGCTTTTTTAATTTCAAAAGTGTTACTGCATGAAGTTCGTTGAAAACTTTGATTAAAGATTAAAATTTAGGTCTAAATCAATAGTGAAATATTGAAGTAGCAATTTTTTGCTTAATTAAGTATAAAATTAAATCTTCAACATATTTTTCAATATTATTAATTTAAAATTTCTGCATAATCAATATGAAAGAGGTAATAGGAAGAACAAATAGAATATAATTTGAAATTATTTTAATATCATTGAATTTTTAATAAATGAATATGATCATACTATTATGATATTTTAATCTACTACAGTTTTCTTTTGGTACTCGTAAAGGAATTAGTTTATTTAATCAAAAAAATCTTTAGCTCAACTTGATATTCATTTTAATTTAATTATCAATTCAAATTAATTTTTTTTGTTAAACTACTACAGTTTCGACTTAATATACGAAGAAAAATTAATTCATTTTAATCAATATTATATCACAGTAGTATGATCATATTCATTTATTAAAAATTCTGTGATATTAAAATAATTTCAAATTCTATTCTTTTTATTCTTCCTATTTTACTTTTTTCATATTGATTATGCGAAAATTTTAAATTAATAATATTAAAAAGTATGTTGAATCAAAAAGTAAATTAATTAACAGCATAAGTTTAGCTAAATTTCGTTTAAATGAATTATCATTTAAATTAATTTTATGTTAATTTGTTACAGTTTTTTGTTTGATTGATTTTATGTATTAAAATTAATTCATTTTAATTTAGGTCCTTGAATGATAATATATGACGGCTGATTAATTAATTTTAATTAGAGCTCAAGTTTGATAATTTATCATCATTCAGTTGTTATCATTTAAATAACAAATAATTCTTCAACATATATTTTATATCTACTACATTT
>HG738140.1:4362007-4409466 GCA_000499405.2 Onchocerca volvulus
AAAAAAAAAAAAAAAACAAAGTGAAAGAAAATGATCATTGAAATTTATTTAAAAAATCAATTAATTTTTTTCAGCTTATAAATAATTTCTGCGGAAAAAAAAAGCTTTGCATATTATTTACTAAATACATCGATAATAATTTAATTAATTCATATAGTTGTAACGAAATCATTCATCGAAAAAAAAAAAAAGAAACTGTCAAGTAATATTCATTTAATTCATGCTTTAAAATTCAAACACTTCTTCCCGGAAAAAGCAAAAGAGTTAATTAATTATCATTAATGATCATTAATGAGTTAATTAATTTTCATATATTGTAACGAAATATTCGGATGTAAAAAAAAAACAACTAATGATCTTATTTTATGGTATTAAAATTTCGCTTCAGCAAAAATTAGTATTAATTTTTTGTCAATTCATACAATCCATACATTATAATGAAAATTTTTTGCGGCAGAAAAAAAAATTAATCATCAATAGCAATGATAGTTTAATCAAATTTCAATCATATTCATTTACTTAAGAATTAAAAGAAAAAAAAGTTACTTAATTAACTGAATAAAAAATTAAACAATTAAAATTTTATTTTTCGATAATAACATTCTTTTATTTACTAGTAATATTTTTTTTACAAATTTAAATATTTCATGCTAAAATTGATTGAATTTTTTTTACGGCCCAAACATACGCCATTTTTTTTTTTTTGCCTGAAAAAATTATAACAATGATAATACATATATATGTGTGAACAGTTATTATTGCTGTAATTCCAAAATTTGGGCAATAAATGATAATCAATAAGTGATAATCAAAAATAAAAAAGAGAGTGATAATCACTTTGTTGATTAATTGCTTGAATTATCATCATTCAAATTTTGTAAAACTTCTTCTATTTATCATATCAATATTATGCAAATTTTATTCGCATCAAAATATTTGCACTAATATCAATACTTAAAAAAAAAAACTAAAACAAATACATGCAAATTTTAGAAAAAAAAATGAATTAATCTAATCCACAAATTTTGAATTTATTCAAATTAAAATAAATATATTAATTGATCTAATTTGAAAATTTTTTTATCAAAATTTAATCTAACACTTCAATGTTGATAATTATATGGAAAATTAATCATAATAAATGAATAATTAATGATTAAAATTTATTCGATAATTCTATAAACAATTATATAAGAAGATTTCATTAATAAAATCAATCATAACAATTATCATTATAATTGCTACTATTAATAATCATCATAATCATCATCATTATCATTATTACTATTACTATTTTTCCGTTATCATTATTACTATTAATCTGTCTTTGATAAATACTTATCACTGTCATAATCTATATAATTGCTATTACTAACAATATTATAATTATCGTTATCATCATTATCTTTCTGCACTCATTTTTTCTCATTACTCTTATTGTTATCATCACTATTATGCATGAAAATTAATGATCTTATCACTACCATAATCACCATTATCATTAATGCTATCATTATTATCGTCATCATAATCACCATCCAACAGTGTACCACAAAAACTCCGCCTTCAACCAAACATATGATGGACCCTATTGGATGGGTATACTCTCTCTCTCTGTCTCCTTTCTCTTTCTCTCCCTCTCTCTCTCACCTCGAGAGAGAGAGAAAGGGAGATCGAAAGAGAGAGAGAGAGAGAGAGAGAGAGACAGAAGAATGTTCTTCTGCAATATAAACAGATAAACTTATTCTAATTTCAACAATTGACAAATATACTTCCTCTTTCTCTTTCTCTTTCTCTTTCCTTCTCTTTTCAAAAAAGAAATGACAAATTGAGAGAGTGAAAGAAAAGGACAAAAGAAATCAATCCTTCTTTATAAGACAAAAAGAGAGAGCGAGATTCCGGACAGTAATAAAAACGAAATATTAAAATAATGATCGTTATATAAAGAAAAAAAGAAATGGTGTATAATGAAGATAGAAAGACCGAATCTTTCATTCTTAATTAGCAAACTTATGCAAAAGATCGAATGAAATTTGTAATTTAGATAACAATTGATCGAACGAGAATTAATGATCTAAATTGGAATCGAGTATTTGAATACTTGAATAGATAACTGATAAAAGATAGGCGAAAAATATGTCAATGCTATAGATAAAAATTAATTTGATAGTTGCATATAATTGAAAAATCAGTGAGTTAGTGAATGAGTGTCAGTCAGTCAGTCAGTCGATAAGTGAGTGAATGAGTGTCAATCAGTGAGTGAGTGAGAGTGAGTGAGTGAATGAATGAGTGTCAGTCAGTCAGTCAGTCAGTCGACAAGTAAGTGAATGAAAGAATGAATGACTGCTAAATGTAGTCAGTGAGTGAATGAGTGACTGAGTGTAGTTAGTCAGTTAGGCAGTCAATCAGTGAATGATATGAATGATGGTTAAGTGTGTAGTCAGTCAGTCAGTCAGTTAGTCAGCCAGTCAATCGGTCAGTGAGTGAGTGATGAATGAGTATCTAAGTGTAGTCAGTCAGTCAGTTGGTGAGTGAGTGAGTGAGTGAATCAGTCAGTCAGTCAGTCACTTGACTGATACATCTTTCTCTCTTTATGCTACTTCCCACCCCTATCGGAATGTCAATCCTTTCAGTTCTAACGAACAAACTCACTTACGACTATTCTCATTAGTACTGTAACTCGTCTTCATCATCATCATCATCATTGTCCTTGTCATCATCATCATTTAAATCTAAATCTTCACTACTTATTATATACATATTCATTATATTTTACCACATAATTTTTCATTCCTAAATCATCATCATCAATTTTTTTTATCATTTGTTTTTTTTTTAATTAAAATTTTATGAAATTTATGGAAATATTAAATATGACTTTTTTTTTTTGTTCTTTGATTCACTGATTATTAAATAATTATTTAAAATATTTATATCTTTATATCGTTAATAACTTATCATATTTCACTCTTATTATTGTTACGGAAAATTGATAATATATGCAATTTGTTAAGTTTGTTTTTTTTAGCCTGTACCGGAATGAAAAAGAAAAATTCTACTAATAAAAATTAAAATATAAAATTAAATAATGGAAATTTTTTAAATTTTACTAAAATATCATATTTTCTTTCAAAGTTAACGTTATTACCTTAGTATACTATTTAATAGATTTAAATTTTATTCCGTATGTATCTTAAAAAAGAAAAAAAAATTTCATACTATTATTTTAAATGTGTAAAAATTTTATTTTTAGAAATAAATTAATTTTAAAACAGGTACTTTCCTTTTACATAGAGAATATTTGTATCAAATTTCATTTAATTAAGTAATGAGGTAATATAATTAACATCAGAATAAGTTAGACAATAATTAATACCACAATATAAGCTTACTTTTTCCTTTCAAAGTATACATTTACTTGAAAACGTCTACAGTATGCTTCATAGTTTATAAACTTTTTTTTTGATCTATGATCTTTTATGATCTGAAATTGTGTGAAGTTTGTTACGAAAATACTGTATATATTAGGTGAAATAAGTGTATCCGTTAGATATATCCGTGAATATATTCAGGATTAGAAACGATACAATTCTTTACTCAAATCCTAAAATATTTTTGCCGCATTTACATATTTTTAAAATGATTTTTTTCGACGCTAGAAGTAATCGATAACGAGAGATCAATATTTTGATCCAATGTTATTTTGCAAATCATAAAATTATGCTGTATTGATAATGAAATTTATTATCAGCATAACATTAAAATCACAATTTCCAGAAATTTATAAACAATTTCGCGCCATTTAGTTTTTTTTTTTTTATTTCTAAAAATTCCGAAAGAATTTAATATCTACAGATATAAAATTTTAATAAATTTAACAAATATATGCAATATTATAGCTTCGTATTAACGTCATTAATAAAAAAATATTAATTATATGAAAGAAAAAGTATAAATATATAAATATGGAAAAAAAAAGGAGAAAATTATAAAAAGGAAATAAACAAATGGTTTTTTTTTAGCATAAATGAATTCAAATTTTAACTTTTTTAGATTTAATTTTTGAAACATTTTTAGGAAAAATTCCATCCATATTTTAAGACTAAAAATGTTCACATTTTATGCATGTGAATTTCATTTATTTTTTCAATTTTCCCGAATTAAATAAATCAATTCCGATGGTTTAAAATTTGAAAAGGAATTGTTCATTTTGAGGCAAAAACGAAATATCATTATCGCTGTTTGATATTATTTCGTTTCAATTAAACAATTGTTAAAAGTATTTTTGAGCAAATCGGCAAGAAACAAAATATAAAACGAAATGAAAAAATGATACAAAAGAATGAGAAATTACAATTCCAATAAAATCTAATTTACTCAAATAATTACCAACTGCCTTTACAAGAATTAATTTCAGATTTGATAAATAAATCATCAAATAAATTAATTTTGTTAAATTTTTTAAAATGAAATAATTTTAATAATATATTTGTATTTTTATGTATTTAGATCGATTACTTGATAATTCATAGTTTTTATTATTCAATTAAAGTATTATTAACATAATACTATTATAGATTATATAACATACATTGTTTTGATATTTCAATCCTAATATTTTGAATTTAATATTTAAAAAAAATTAATTTTAATGTTGAAGTAAAATGCTGAGAAAATTTCTTTATTAATAAATTATGATTATTAAAAAATATGCTATATTTCTAGATATATTTAATAATAATAAATTATCCTAAATGCTTTTATTTTGTTTTTCCAATTCGAATTTTCTTTTGACACTATTTTCGATTTCTTCTGCTGATTAAAATTATCAGATTAATTCAGTCTTTCTTAGTTTTATCTTATGATTATCAGAAATTGAATGAAATTGAAAATGTTTTGTTTGATTATTATTTCAAAAATATTATATTATGATATGATATCTTTATCAAACAACAATTATTGCTATTTGAATATCATATCTTTCAAGTATTTCGTTAAATGGATTTAAGCGTATAAATTTTAATAATTATTCCATTTAATCATTTCCTAACAATAATAATTGCTATTAGCGAAACAATATTTCTGATTTTATCATGTGCTGAAGATTGAACTAACTTTAGAATACAATGAAAACTTCAAAATTCTTAATTTTCGAGAAAATATATAGTAATAGCAAACATTTTACATGAATACAGTATGACTTTAATTTAATTGTACTTAATTAAAAGAATATGATAAAACTGAATATGATTCTCATAATATTATCTTTTTTTTTAAACTTTTTATTTTTCGCTAAACAATTATGCTTGAATTCCAACATGTAATTCAAAGTTTCTTTAAAACAGATAAAAATTTAATATCATTTAAATAGATGGCAGAGAAAGAAAGATATATCACAAATATCATAAACTTTTCGCTTATATGTGTTGATAAAAGTGAAATTTAAAATTTCGAATGATTTTTATCACGAAATTTATCAAATTTGTATCATTTGTTTTTTATCAAATAATAATCGATATTATTAAAAATGAAGAAATTAAATGGGAAAAAAAATAAATTCTATTTTTCAAATTTTATAAAATAGATTAATATGCATGATTTTTCATTTTATTTAAAGTTTAAGATTTAAATTTATGTTAAGATTCCTTCCCATCTTTCCATTTCATCTATTCAAATGATGCTAAACTTTTATATCTTTTAAATAAACTTAAATTTAATGACACGTTGCAATTCAACGTATACTGTAAGTTGTACAGTAAGTTTTCTCTCTTACTTTTATGCGATAAAATAAAATTTCTCATTTGTTTACTTTATAAAATAAAAATTTCAAATAGTCTTCTGTAAAACTGAAAAATTTTGTCTGTTTTTGTTGATAAAATCTCATTTCTATTCTTAATAAAATATCAAAAAAAAAAAAAATGAAGAAGAAGAGAAATGATATATATTTCTTCTTGATTTTCAATTTGAAAGTTTTGTTTGAATTTTTTTTTTTTTTTTTTACATAAACATACATTTTATTACACTTTATCATTACTCATTGCATTACTCATTTGTTGTTTTTAAGTAGATTTTGACATATCTTGCAAATTGAAAATGAAATGACTGAATGGAGAAATTTAAGATTTCTAAGCTTAAAGAAATTTGAATACTTAATATTATATTTGAAAAGAATTGATATGCTGTTTAGCGGTTAAAATTCTAAAAAAAAAAAAAAAAAAAAAGAAAAAACCGAGATAGATGGACATAGATAGATGAAATTCGGTTTCTAAATTTAATTTTGAAAAATGGTAAAAATTCAGGGAACAATATTATTTATAATCATTATATATTTATCAGAAATTATGACAGAAGAATTTTAATAAAAAAATTTTTTGAGCTAATCTCATAATAAATTTCGAATTCTAAAATTGATTTATTTAATATAATGGAAGCATATATTTATGATATTATAATTAATGCAAAAAAAAAAATGCGTATTTTAAATTTAATGTCAGAATAGTTTTAAGTAATTCAAAATTGAAACATGACAATATCACTAGAATTGATATTATTTTCTTTAATCTTTTAGTAAATAATTATATTATTATTATTATCACTATTATCATTATTATTATTATTACCACCATTATCATCATCATCATTATATCATCACTGTGATAATAAAATATGTACTAATATTCTGCCTTATTCTTCACTAAATAATCATTGTTATTGTATCATCATCATCAACTTGTAATCATTACAATTATCAGCATGATTGTAGTGATGAGAAGTATTTTACATCTTGTCTAATTAATCACTATTATTGTCATCATCATTATCATTATTCTCAACATTATCATCATCATCATCATTGTTATCCAAGATTATCATCATATCTCAGATATAGTGTACTATCATCATCATTATGGTAATAAAGAAGTATATTATATCTCACCTAATTCTTCAATAAATAATCATTTTTTTCATCATCGTCATTGCCATCATCATTATCATTATCGTCATCATCATCATCATTATTATCGTCAACATTGTCATCATCATCGTTATCATCTCAACACTATTACCATCATTATGGCAATGCAGAGATATACTATATCTTGACTAATTCTTTCATTATCATCATCATCATTATCATCATTGTCAACATTATCATTACTATCTCATACATTATGTTAATGAGAAATGTAATTATTTTATGCCTTAATAACTGCACAAAATTTGCCAATTAATTAAAATTCAAATTAAGGCATTTGTAATTTGTCATATAAAAATGTTTCAAAAAAAAAAAAAAAAAAAGAAAAAATTTTTGAAATTAAGACATATTTAGGAAATAAATGATTTTATAGGATGAAAGGGGGCGAAACATGAAATGAGAAATAGTTTGGTTGATACTTCTTCGTGTTTCTGTCAATCAAATACTTCCCCTTCCGAAATGATAAATGATATTTCGGTGAATAAAATGAGAAATGAGAAAATGTTTGAAGCATAACAGAAATGGACTACCCATTCACTCATTCATCCATTCATTCATTCAGTCGATCAGTTAGTTAGTCATTCAGTCAGTTAGTTAGTCAGTCAGTCAGTCAGTTACTCATTCTAGAACTGTTTTTTCTTCCATTTAGAATTATTCTATATTTCTATGCTTTTCAATCCTTTTTCTTTCCTTTTTCCATCTAATCCTTTTCACCTCATATTTATTCATTGACTTTAAATTTTCAAATTTTATAGAAGATAAAAAATAAAAAAATTCCAATAATTACTTAATAAATCAAGTAATTGGTAAATATGTAAAGTATTTAATTAGTTTACAAAAAAAAAAGAATTAATAAAAGAAGGAGTAAGTAATTATGAATTTCCGGAATTTAATTTGAATGGTGAATTTAATATAATTTACGATTATTATTATTATTATTATTATATTTTGGTTACAATTGATTTTACAGAACATAAGATACAAAAAATTGGTGTGAAAATCGAAAAATTCCGAAATGAATTGATTCTGTTTATTTAAATTTTTTTAAAAAAAAAAAGGCGAGAATTCTTTTAAAATTTAAGAAGCATTTGAGGTAACAGATGAACAAATCATAGGAAAATGAATACTGTGTTAGACTTTATTATAAATATTTATATGTTATATTAGCATAATTTTAATTCATAATAATATAATATGATTGAACTTTAACCTTCCATTTAGGATTGCTACAATCGGTTGTTTTAATTAATTAGCCAATAAAATGATAAAAATTAATTCTAAATTGATTTTATAATAAAGGATAAAGTAAATGATGATAGTTAAATGAAAACAAAAAAAATGCAAGTATTGAAATTAAATTAAACTAATGAAATTTCAATCGATTTACTAAAAATACAAATTTCAATTCTTTTTTTTTGATTTTAATTTTTTTTTTTTCAGATTTCTTGTAATGTCCTTGCCGAGAATGTGTTCATTACCGTCTAGCAGTGGTAGTACAGGCAGTAGTAGTAGTAGTACAGGTGATATGGACAAGGAAAAACAACGTTTTGCAGCTGCAGCTGCAAGCATGGCATTTCCAGGTTTACCATTTATGGCTGCAGCAGCAACATTTCCAACCGTAACATCTACCGGAACCGGTAGTTCCGTTTTTCCGAATCAAATGGCTGCTCAATTATCATTGTTCAATCCACATCTGCAACAATATTATGCTAATTTTCTACATCAACAACAACTTTTACAAAGTTTGCAAAATCATTCACCACAATCTCGAACAGGTCAAAATTTTTTTATTCTTATCAAATTTTATGGAACTTTTTGAATTTTTAAATTGGAAATTTTTTACAAAAAAAAAAAAAAAAAACGAATAAAATGAATGAAAAAAAAAGAAAAAATTAAAGTGAAATAAAAAATTAGATGAAATAAAAAATAAATAAAGGAAAAATAAATATATGCTAATGATGGTTTATAAGAAAAATTAATTTTTGGATTTGAAGGGAAATTATCGAAAAAGGCGCCAATAATAATCATAATAGTTACAATTAGCAATAATGAATCAAAATAAAAAAAAATTAATCATATCAATATGAGTACAATATGAGATATAATTAATTATAGTAGCAAATTTAAAAGCAACAACATTTTACAATAAAATATTAAAATTCTAACAATAAAGATTATAAATGTAGTGATACAAAAAAAGTAGCAAAGCATTTACAACAACAATAAAACAATAAATTATGAGTAGTTATTGCTAGTAGTAGAAGAAGTAGTAATAAATCAAAAAATAGCAGCATTTACAGCAATAACAACAACAACAACGGTAAAAACAACAATAACAACAACAATAAAACAATAAATTCCAAGTAATGATACAACAACAGTATTAGAAGTAGTAAAAAATCGAAAAACAGCACCATTTACAATAACAATAAATTATAAGAGCAGTAATACGACATTAGTAATAGGAGTAGTAACAAATCAAAAAATACCATTATTTACTGCAACAATAACAGAGCAGTAATGATTATTATTAACAAAAGTTGTCAAAACAATAATTAATCATTAATGTTTTTCTACTACAATAACTAATGTTGCCCTACTCTAATAACTAATATTTTCCTATTACAAAAACTAATATTTCCCCACTACAATAACTGATTTTATCCTATTACAATTATCAATGTTTTCCTACGCAATAGCTAATGCTACAATAGCCAATGTTTTTCTTTTACAATAATTATTGTTTTTTGTACTACAATAATTAATGTTTTTCTACTACAATAACTAATGTTTTTCTACTACAATAATTAATGTTTTTCTGCTACAATAACTAATGTTTTTCTACTACAATAAAAATGATAACAAGAAAATGATAAAATAGCACATAAATGAGGAATTTGGTATACCTAAAATTGTTGTTGTTGTTGTTGTTATCATCGAAAGAGTCATTGCATCAATACCGCCCAGCATGAATTTTGTTGAAAAATTTTCATTTTCTGAGGTATGTGGGTGTTTCATCGGAATAAAATTCAATCTTCGATTCAAACATTCCTTTATTTTTGTTACCTTTTATTGGATAATCAATCTATTTGTATTAGAAAAGAAAGAGAGAGAGAGAGAGAGAGAGAAAGAAAGAAAGAAAAAAAAACGGAAATAACAAATGGATGATATCATAAATGATTACTAATCTATGTAAATATCTATCATAAATGATTAATAATTATCAAATGAAATAATAGCTAGAACTGTTACTTGCTATTTGATACTTTCTATAAATATGTCAAAGGTCAATTGCTCTATTGATTTCTAACGATGGATTATTAATGCTTGTTGATTACGGTACTAAGAATTGACCAATAAAAATTAATTTGGTTATATTTATTATTTTTTCATTATTATTCATTCAAAAAAAAAAACAAAAAAAATGAAGAAAGACAAAACAAACTTGCTGTAATACAGCAAATTAAGAATAATCATTTATAATAACTCGAAAAATAATTACGGTATTTTATATATATGCATTAACCTTTTACCTTAAGATATAATGCTAATAATTATTTGTTATAATTTAAAGTGCAATACCGTACATATATTTATAATTTTTTATTTTATAATCAATTTGTAAACAATGTAAACAATTTATAATCAATTTGTAAACAAATGTTAACAGTAGTTTCTTTTTGTTTTCCAAACTAAAGTATAAATATATATATATAGAAATGTAAAATATCCAAATGGATCAAAAAAAAGATCTGTTAAACTGATAATTGATATGTTTTGACGTGAACGAAAGGATAATGTTTATTTTATTTAAAATAAAAAAAAAAGCGAAAATCTCGATAAATGATCAACATTAAATAAAAGGGACCGAGAATCGGGAATTGGGGAACGGAAAAAAAAAAAAAGGCTGTTTGATAGGACGGAAAGATCTTCTCTCTCGATTAGAAAACGAAAAAAAAAAAACTCTTGATGGAACAAGAAAATCAATCTTCTACTTTTTTTTCCCCCCTCTTTCTTTATTTCTCTCTCCCTTTCTCTTGCTTGGGATTAACATTTTTTCTTTTTTGTCGGGAAAAATGAAAAGGAAAAAAAAAGCCAACAAGATTGTCTTTGAAATTATTTCTTCTGATTTTAGACATATACATGAAAATTCGGCATGAAATATGAAGAAATAGGAATGATTAATTATCTAATTAATATTTTTTGTTTTACTGGATAGAATATTTGGATGTTAGTTAAAATCTGCTAAGTTTATTTGTCATATAAATGAATAAACTTAAATGAAAATTAGGAAGATAATTAATAATGTTAGAACAATAATAATGCTCCTAATTTTGTCAGTTTTTGATCATTTTTTGACGGATAAATGATAATAATTTTGCTGCAACAATAACAATATTTTACCGCAACAATAACGATTTGAATAAGGAAGAACTATTTTATAGTAAAAATTCTTTTGAATTGTTTAATTTATTTCAGAATTGTCACCTTCGGTATCAGACGGTCGTACTTCCTCGCATGTTGATTCGCCAATCAGAAGTAAGTTTCTTAATTTTAAACTTTTTTACTTATTCAATAGGAAAAATAAATTTGTTTATTCTGTAACGCCTAGAAGAAGAATGCTTATATCATTTCCTATATTTATTGTTACCAAAAATTTTATTTTCTTTTTCATTCTTATCAAATGAATTTATCATTGCATAAACCTGAATGAAATAATCACTGCAAAAACTTTTCCGAATAGTTTAGTATGAATTTTTTCCATTTAGTATGAGACATATTGCCTCATTTAGAAATTACTAATTAATCTGCGCTATCAGATATCAGTACAAATGTAAAAATCGATATTGATATACTTTATCATTAAAAAATCAATAATAGTTATGCATTTTATATGATAGGTCTGATCAAATGCAGATGTTTAAGATTTCGGAAAGGAAAATTTCACATAAAAAATTAATATAAAATTTATCAAATACTTCAAGTTCAAGTAATATGTAAATTCATTATAGATACCAAGTATATGAAAGCACTTGTTGCTTACGTTATTGCTTACGTTACGTATTTCACGTACGAAAAATATAATTAAATTCTAATATACATATATACGTCAAAATTTTGCGTCTCTACATTTCACCAAATACATCTATTTGAGTTCATTTTTATTTCAAATATGTCTTACTCAATTTCTTAATTACCTTATTATTCAATTTCTAGTACATCTTATTATTCTACTATTTAAATATATCTTATATTCAGTTTCTTAATTCCAATAGATTTACATTTATGCTATTTATGCTTTAGCTCTCTTGAAACATAAACAACACATTTAACGTATATTTGAAATATTTGAAAATTTCCAAACTAAAATAAAAGTTTCTTATTTAAAATTTAATTATTCATCGAAATTTGAGTTTTATCTTATCGATATGTTCCAAATTCTTAGCTACAACATAATGTTATTTATATTTTAAGTTCCCTTAAGAAAACTTAAAATATAAAATAATTCATCTATCGTACATTTGAAATTTCCATTTTTTCGTTCATTCCCTTGTCATTTATTTTACCAGGAATAAAAAAAAAAAAAAAAATTTCTCAAATTAAAGTGAAAATTTTTTAACTAAGAATTTCAACTTTGTAGACTTTTTTGTCGAAATTAAAATTTCTTAAAATTTTATCCATGTAATGGTATTAAAATTTTGAGAAAAACTCTCTACCAAAATTCAAATTTTTTAAAATTTTATCCAAAGCATCTTCATGTTTAAAAAATTTGAAAAAAATTTAGTGTTTAATGTGAAGAAATTTAATTAAAACTTTCAAAATTTCCTTCACGAAATTTTATTTTTTACCGATGAAATTGTATTATTTCTGGTGATTTTAAGTAATTTGATGAGCGTTATTTTCTCATACAACAATCAAACTTTATGTATCATCTTGTCTGCTCATGAAGCCAATTGTGGTGTCACATTCTTTTGTTCTTTCTCTTGTCATATCTGTCCTATCCTGAATAAAAACCAGTTTTCCCATCGAAAAATCATTTCGACGGTATTATCGGTAATTTTTTGGAACAGAACCATTCTTGAATGGTACCGGTAATTTCAAACTAGAAGATACTAACTGATGATGGCTTTCTTTTATAATCGGTTATCTTTTAAGTTTTCATTTCTTTCTGGCAAAATCCGCTAAACTATTAATTCAGGTCATTCATGACAGGTCAAATACAATTAGTTTTGTATTTTTTATTTTTGAATAATATCAAGTTTATGGCTGTGAAAATTATTGGAATAATAGGAATTGCTAATTGATCGTGAGATATGAACAATTATATAATAAATTTTTACAATTCTCAAAATGAAAGATTTGTTTAAAACATAAAAGGTTAAAGGTGAAAATTATTATTCGATTATCATTAAATCCGAGTACAATAATAATAATAATATTTTAATTGGTGAGAAAAATTTTTACTGTTTAACTAACAATTTCTCTTATTTTATTAATTTCAAATTTCAAAAAATTTCAAACAGCGATCTTATTTCTGGCAATCTTATCTTTATTTTAATTTAATTGAGTGAATTCAAATCATTTGAATCTTATAATACTATGCTTCTTCATATTTTTTTAAATCCAATTTAAGTAAACATATAACAAATACAACAATTCTTTCCTTTCTTTCATTATTCAGGGAAAATTAGATTGTCATAAGAATCTCTGATATTATGCAATAATTATATCTGTATATTAATGTAATAATATTTGCGTTACATATTCAAACATATAAATTGACGTATTCAATATACGACGTTTAAAACGAGATATTCAGTTTACAACGTGCAAATTGATAGAATATTTAGTGTATAACGTGCAAATTGACAGAATATTCAACATAAAACGTGCAAATTGACATATCCATTTTATAACAATTTATTTTATCAAATTCATCACATATATTTCATTCATCTATATAAACAAAAATGTGAATGCTCCTTGTTAGTGATCTTAAATCTCCGAAAGTTCTTTTATTCTAATAATTTACACTTACATTTCATATATGATCAAAAAAAAAAAAAAAAAAACGAAGAAAATAGTAAACAAAACATTTCAAATTATAATCCTAACCATATTATTGTCTTCTTTTGCATTTTTCAGAAAAAAAAAAGAAATTTTTTTTTCCTTTTTCATTTATTCCTTATTTAATTTACTCCATTCCCACGCTAAAAAGGGAAAAAAGAAGAATGAGAGAAAGGGAAAGAGAAAGAAAGAAAGAGAGAGGGAGAGATTATCATTCCATTTTTCTCCTTTATTTTTGTTGTTTGTAACAAATAAAGTACAAATTTTCCGGCTGGTTTGATTTGTTTTCATTAAGTCGCATGCATTCACATACATCTATAACATGATATGAATTGAAAAGAAAGAAGGGGAACAAAAATGCGATCAATTTTACCAAATTTTCATTTTTTCTCTTCCATTTCCCTCGATTTTTCCTGTCATTTCCAAAAAAAAGGAGAAAAAAGAGAAGAGGAGAAAGAAATTGCCATGAATATTAGAGCAATTATTATTGATTAAGATCGAATCATTGATTAAAATTTATTGATTAATTGAAAAGGGGAAGATTGATTGTACTATTTATGCTTAATTTAATTTGGAATAAAAATTATTGGGGAAAAATTTTTTTTCATTTTTTGATTGAGAAAAGCAAATTTGATAAGGATTATTATATTATGTCACTTGATAATTATAAAATTTAAAAATACATCTTTAGATTAGAAGAAAGTTTTTTGACAGTTGATTATTGTTTATTTAAATTAAATATATGAATTTAAATGTAGTATTAAAATTTAATCATAACAAATAGTTTCATTGAAATGTTTGGTTTATCATTATAAGAATAAATTTATCGAATTAACTGATCTATGATCATAAGGGATAATCATTTAGATCGAATAATGCTACGGTAGATAGTCTCGATGCATTAATTTTAATGATCGGATAGTACAGGAATGATCTTTTGGTGACATTTTTATGAATTTTAATTTCTTCTACTTTTATATTTCCCGATGTATTCATTCAATGGGAGAAGAATATAGCGCGTATTTCATGTGATATTTTATGAGGAAAAGATGAAATTAAAGAAACGCAGAAAGTTAATACTATGTGTATGAGTTTGCACATGCATCTGCATTTGCTTGCATGCATGCATGCATGCATGCACGTATGTTCATATATGCATATATATGATGGAGAATTCTGCATCGTTTGAATGAAAGGTGTTATAAAATGAAAATTCTTGTATATAATAAGATGATTATATTGTAATTTTGTGATTTGCCGTATTATCGGGGAATGGCACTTTTAATTTATCTCTATTATTTGAATATTTATTAAATATTTAGCTGATGAATATCAAACAGATTGAAAATCAGATGAAATTTTAGAATATCAAAATAGACTTAAGCCTGACAATACTTTAAAAGATCAAGCAAAGTTTCAATCATGCTTGAATTTTACAATTGCAGAATTGAAGATAATTTGCAATATAAGAATGTGATAACATTAAAAAAGATAAGGATTGATTATAGATTACTGTATGTTATTTAAATTTAAACATTTATTAAATATCTAATTCGCCAATTTACAAATTGTGGAGAAAAAAATGATTTGATTTCGTAGATGGTTTTACATTTAAAAATAATTGAAATTATTCGTTCATTCTAATAAAAACTTTGATTCTATGAATTCAAATTCTGTGTAAAATGAAAACTTGCATCAAAAATGAATCTGAAATGTTGTTGGAATTTTTTTTATCGAAGTAACGAATAATTAACGAATAATCAATGCATAATGAATGAACGATTTCAATCATTTTCAAATGTGTTGCTTGGCACATTTCGGGTTATCTAATTTACTCTCCTCAGAGCAAATGATTTAGCGATATTTTAGGCTTATTGTTAGCTGTCATTTGGATTTAAAATATTTTTTAATGGGAATTTTCATTTTATTTGCATATTTGTATTTCGAATTGATATGATTGAAATTTTCAGTGAATTATCTGAAAACTTTTTCAAATAACAAAAGAGGAAATTATACAGGAATAAATGTTGGTTGTATTAATATAACATAGCTATAATTTGTTGTTGGCCTTGTTGAAATTGTAGTATTTGTATTGATAGGTAAATTGCACCATCAAAAATAGAAAACTAGTTAAGGAAGGAACCGATGAAGGGAGAAATGGAAATATTGAATTGGAAGGAAAAGAGTGGCTGAAAAATGTTTGATTACTGTAGCCAAACAAATATAAGCAAATTATACACAAATGTCGACAACATTTTTATGGTTTATGCCATTTAAAAATGAGCAATATTGTCATCGGAAGAAGGATAAAATGCTATTTTAGACTAATCTGGAAATTTTGTATTGTTGATTCTTTCGAACTAATTGAATGAATAGAATCCATTCCAAATTAAAACTTAAATTTGGGGGATATTTCTTTTTTTTTTTTTTTTTGTGATAAATTGTATATATTTACCTTCTTATAAAAAAATTAGGATTAATTTTTACTACCGGGAAAACTAATATTTTTGGTTAATTAGAATTCACTTAGACTTATGCTTTTATTCAATGTTTGGTTCATCCTGTTATCAGCGCCAGTTCTGCTTATCAAAAATGGACTAAAAATAGATCTTGAAAAAAGGTGAATATACCAACGAGGAATTCCAAATTTTTCATACAAATATTATTTTCGCTTCATTCAAGCAAGCAAGACGTTATACTCATTGAAAATTTGAGAATAGGTTAAAGACGTTTCGTCCCACAATTCCTCCAATCGAACGGTTTACCGAATATAACAGCTTCATTACGGAGGGAAATTTCAGAAGAATTCTCGGAGGGAAACTTCAATAGAAACTAGCTACTAGATTGTTCGATTAGTCTTTCGACTGTAACCAAATTTAAACGATCGATTTGCACGTTAGAATTACTTTCAGACATATCTTTCATGGTATTAGTAGAGATACCAATGAGAAATTCTAAATTTTTTTATAAAAATATTATCTATGTTAAATTTTATGTTATAAAAGAAAAATTGATCCTAATTTTTCTGCATAAAAATTATTTAAAATGAATTTTATGCTGTACCATATTTTTGTGGTGCCAAAGAAAAATTCATACTAATTTTTATAATGTATATATAATTTAAGCTTAATTTTTATATTGTATCATATCTTCGTGATGCCAAATTAAGTATCAACAAAAAATTGATAATAGATTTTTTATGCAAATATTATTTAAAGCAAATTTTAATTTACCATATTTTATGTGATATTAACAATACCAAAAAAAAATTCATTCCAAATTTTTGGGATTGATATTTTTGAAATTCGATAAAGGTAATGAATAAATTATATTTTTAATTTAATTAATGATATGCAAAATAGTAATATTTCCAATACATAGCATATGGTATAATCAAAATGCATATAGCAAAGAATATGCCTACTTGTAATTGATCCAAGTTAAGTAAGATTTCTTTTTTTTTTTTTTGTCACCTTATTTAAGAAGAGCTTTTTTTTTTTACCATCTTGTAAAGATTTTTCACGTTTAAGTGGATGAAGAGCTATTCGCTTCAATGATCAAAAAAAAGAAAAAATAAAACTGTTCTTTTTTTTTCCCCCTTCTCTCTCTTATCCTAAAATGTGACCGCACGGATAACGTTGCGTCATGATACCATGATAGTACCACAAGAACTTCAATGATACATCAATGATCAATTCATTTTTCATTTTGTCAAGAGCGGCTCAATTTTTTTTTTTTTTTTTTGCATATTTTTTTTTTTTTTTGCGGTTCGATGAAGTAATTTTTGCGCTCAAGATGATTCCGTGATATGAAGAGGAGATATTAAGACCTCATTAATATGTGACTAATTCTTACGTTCATTTCATCCTTAATTTAATTAGTTTACTGCGTTAAAGATGAATGATTGAAGAGGATTGTTTCGCTTCCTTTGAAATTATTTGGTAAGATAAACGCCGACGCATCTGCCTGATTGCGATATGATGAAATATTTTTGCATGGAATCTCTCTGCGATGATCCATCGATCATCAATAAAAATAATAAAATACAAATAGATCGAGTAAATTATAGAACTACTCGGAGATGGTATCAGAGTAAATCATCAGAGTTTATTTTGAGATACTATCGTATACTGTCGTCTTACTGTATGAAATCTATTAATATTACATATCAATTCCTTTCTAAATTACATTTAAGAAAGACTTTTTTTTCTACAAATATTTTTTTTTTCTGATAGAAATAATCATATATTAAACTATCCATGCAATTAATATGTTCTGTGATCGGGAATTTATTTGAAGTAATGATTCAAATGGATGAAAGCTATTTGCAATATATACCATATCCGAAATATAAAATTTAAATAAGTTTATTTCATGATAAATTTTTTTCCTTCATAAATTTATACTAAAATGTAAATTTTAAATAAAATCATATCATAAAAATATTGATTTCACAAAGTAATTTAAATATGATTTAGAAGTTTTTATCACAATATATTTCAATTTAAATGTAATTTAGAAGAAAAGAAAAATCCCAAATGTTCGAAACATGTATACTAAGTTGTAAAATTTTTTTTCTAAACTTTTTAATATAGCAGCACTAGACAAAAAATCATCATTACCTACTTTTGAATGTTTCATATTTTGCCGGTGAAATGTTCACGGATAATTCCGGATGTAGCCATCATTTTGATATTCTTTCAAGAAATTTCGGATAACTTCATTTGAACGTTCCTTCAAACAATTTCCACAACTGCATTTGACATTATCTTCCATTTTTTCAAACCAAATTCGAGATGACTTCATTTGATATTTTTTCTTTTTATCAAACATATCATCGAATATCTTCCTGTCAAGGAGAAATTGAATATTGTTTATTGATTGATGACATATAACCTAAAATTCAAAATAAGTTGTATAATTTCGTTCCATTTATAAGCATTTGCTCAAAAATGGTTTTAGTGTGTAAATATGAACTATTTGATATGAATTAAAGAAGAATGAAAATTTGTGAATAAAAAAAAGACGAATAAAACTAGACGGCGGCATTTTTAGCACTTATAAACATTAGCTAATTTACATAGAAGCATGAAAAATGAATATCTCTTCGTCAAATATATTACAAATAATAGGTAACACACATCAAAATGGAATGGATGATCATATCAGGATGGTACTATAAAAATCGTAACCTTTTTTTTTCGCTTTTTTTTCGCTTTTTTGCGATATGCTCATTAGCATAAATAAGCATATTCGCAAATAAGCATAGTATTATATACAAACAATTGCATTCCAGCTTATTTGCATCTTTTTTTTTTTCGATCATTTATACCTTCATTTTTGGATCGGGATTTGCTTTCATAGCATCAATTAAGTCTGATTGTGGAAATTCTTTTTTTTTTTTTTTTTTCATTTAATTTTTGCCTGATAATTGATCGATTATGAATTAAGTTTAATAAAAAACTGGAAAAAACTGATATAGTTTACTTATTTGATTATATTAAGTGATAATAAATAATTGTAATAGTTATATGTTTTTAAAAATTTGAAATTATATATAAATATAAATATAGTAAATTTTCAATGTTACTAATGTGATCAAAGAAATAGTAATTAGTAAAATGATAAATTAAAAAATTATTTAATTTCAAATATATTTTTTTTTTACTATTGGTATTTAATAATATAGTTATGAAACACTATTAATGAAAAAGCATTTTTTTTTGTTTTTGTATAATTATTATTTCCTTTATAAAGTACTGCTGCATAGGTAAATCATTTTTCCGTTTTTAAGCTTCCCGTTTTACCGTTTTTTTTTCTTGATATCAATTTTTGATTAAAATATTCAACATGAGAAGATAGAAAATTTTTTTTTTTTAAATTAAAAAAAAAATAACTTCCGGTATATTTATTTTGAATTAACAACAACAACAAGGACGTGTGCCAAATTTGTTGACAAACAAAGAGACCATTTGGAACCGATCCATACAATTTTGAGATTTAAGAAAAAAAAAAAAACGAATAATTTTTACTACAAACTTTTATTAACGAAACGAGTGATGAAAAAAAGTCCGAAGAAATGGAAAAAGTTTCAAGTAATAAAAAAAAACAAACCGACAACTAATGCATATTGAAATTTTTGTAATTATTTTTGCAATTTTTTTCCCCTTTTTTTATATATATATATATTTGCGAACATTTGTAGGAGAAAGAAAGTGTGAAAAGTACGGGGATTAAAGTTATGATTAGAAAAAGTTAGATAAGATTTTTAAAAAAATTGTAGTTGAATAAAAATTGATCTGGAAAGATTTAAGATTAAAATTGGTCTGAGACTAAAACTGAATAAAATCGATATTTCATCGATTGATCTAAGAAAACATGGAATGTTGAATAGAAATGAATTGATCTGAGAAAGCATGGAAAGTTGAATAGAATTGAATTTTTCCAAAAAAAAAAAAAAAAAAAAAAAAAAAAATTTGGTAAAATTTATTCAATTACAGTAGATCGAAAATTTTCCTACTATTTTTCGATAATTTTTAATTAAAATAAAAATCTAATAAATCATTGAAATACATAAGTCTCATCTTATTTTGTAATTGAATAAGGCAAATAGAATATTTTCAATTAAAATATAAGTAATCAAGATTGGAATTTAAATTTCGACAAGTCTGCTCAAGTACATATGCATGAGAATTAAATGAATATTAAGTATTGGGAAGGAGAAATGGGAATTTGATTATTTTATGTTTCATTTTTAAATAAAATGAATTTTAATTTTTATAACAAATTCAAAATGAAAAAAAAAATCATTCAATTACTGTAGATCAAAAAAAAAAGTCTACTTCATTCTGAAAGTTTTATCAAACAAATTTTATTCCTTTCCCATAAAGCTTTTTAGGAAGCATTCATATATTTATTCAAGATTTCTCAAATTTTTTTATTTTCTCATATGGAAAAAAAAATTTGAAAAAAAAAAAAAAGAACATTACCAAAACATTTGTTGGAATTGAAAATAATCATCAACACATTAAATTCATCAAATGAAAAATTGAACGAAATTAAATTTCGCAAAAATCGATTAAAAAAAAAAAAAATTGATGATAGAAATTTTGATTGGAAATGGTAGTCACGCAAGAATGAAAAAAAAAAGACTTTAAAAAAAAAGTTACATAAAGTAGTAAAATTTTATTGCTTCGTAAAGTATTTTGTCAAAATTTCAAAACTTATTATTTTGAATATCTTATTTTTAAATGTTTTTAGCTAACAAGAAAAAAAAAATGAAAGGAAGAAAAGGTTATTTTATTTTTTTTTGGATTATAATGATATGATAAAAGATAATAGTGATATTTTTATAAATTAATAATATTATCTTTTGTAGAGGTTTTTTTGAGTGATAATGATATGATAAGATATAATATTATCCTTGTAGGTGGTAATATCATCTTTTATTTTATCCAAATATTTGATAATTGAATATTAAATTAGTTGAAAAAAAACCTAGTAATTTAAATTATATTATATTATTAAAAGAAGGATTAATTGAAAACTTATTAGATATACTATATTTAGTAAATTGATATAGAATTATTATTTGAAGAATTTTAAATTAAGAATAATTAATTGCAATATGTAAATCAACAGTATTCAGTAATCTATTATATTGGAATTTAAATTTTTATTGAAAATATAATTAGCTCTTGTTCGAAGTTTATTAATTAGCAACATACAAATCAATAATATTTAATAATTTATTTAACAGAAATGTAAATTTTATTAAAAGTTACGATAAGATCAAAAGAATGAAATGTGTAATTTCTATTTTCTCACACCATTGAAATTTTAATTCAATAACCAATTTATATCAATCCAATGGTTGTATATCATCAATTCGTATAATGAAGAGGGAAAGAGAGAGAGACGAGAGAGAGGGAGAGAGAAGAAAAGAAAGAGAGAAAAGATATTTTGAATAACTTTTGCTACTACCACTACTACTCAAGAACTTATTTTTCCTCTCCAGGGGGTTAAAGGATCAGTTGAGGGTCATTAAGTATTGTTATTGGTTCTTTACAAGTGGTCAAATATACGATTGCAAAATAGGATTTGAGGGATTTCTTATTTAGGAAGTTCATTTTGTCGTAAACAAAAGTAACATATCACGTGTTACGTGTTACGTGCCAATCATAAGGGATAATTATTTTACGATTTTGTATGATTAATTAATGCAAAAATCAATACATATAATTAATACTATTAATTAACACGTATAAATTACATTTGAAATAATTTGAAACTTTAGTAATTACCAAATAGTGGAAATGTTCGATATTACTGTAGATTTTAAAATGCATCTCAGACGATTTAATAATTCAAATTTGAAAAAAAAAAAGAAAAATTAATTGAAAATTAAATTTAGAAAATTCTGGTTTAGGAAATTTTAAATTAATTTTAAAAAAATTTAATTGTCATGGCATTGATTTTTAAAAATGTCAATCAGAAACAAAAAATAACACATGACGTGGCACGTGTTACGTGTTACTTGTCAATTATAAGAGTTTAAAATTGAAGTTCTGATAATTTCATAATTGAAATTTTGATAATTTCATATTGACTAAAAGTAAATGGTTTTTATGACTTCAATTTATTGAAAATATTCAAAAATCTAAATTTTATAGTTTCAAAAAATAAAAAATAAAAAGTTATCTTTGTATTATAAATAATTTCAAATTATTAACTTATAATGCAATTATTTTGAATATTATGAATTTCTTTTTTTTTTGGATTTAAATTGTTTAGTTATTTTTAAGTAAGAATCATAGATTAACCTAATAAATATTATGTTAAGCCAAATATTTAAATTATAAAATTGTTTTTGAGATAATTTCATAGATTATGTTGGAAAAAGTATACAAATATTTGGAATAAATTTACTAGTTATATTAAAATTCCTATTAGATAAAAATGGGCAATTTTCGAGAATTAAAAATGAGATGATCCAAATAATCAGTAATTAGTAATTACCAGTAAATTTAATCAGTAATTATATCCAAAAATGTTTATATCTAAAATCTAAAATCTAATATCTAAAATTCGATAATTCTATCTGAAAATATCTAAAAATTTGTTTCCTTTTTTCTCTTTTTGTTGTTGAATGATGTGAAGTGATACTTTTGTAATGAAGAAAAGAAGAAGCAGGTGATAATTGAATGGTACCATGATTACGTCATAACAGGTTACACCAAACAACTCTAAGGTTTCTCGAGATGAATTACCAGAAAGAAAAGAGGACAAAGCAAAATTCAGGATAATAAATTAGTTTATTACCTGATGACACATGACTTTGTCGTTTTTCGTTGTTGTCAAGAAAATCGGACAAATAAATGAGGTCGGAGGTCGAATCATTTAGAAAAGGTGAAAGCACACCTGTCCCTACAAATTTTATGAGTATATTTGAAAAAAAAAAACTAATATACTATAACTTACGAAATCAATAATTAAATATTAATCAAATATATAATAAACTATAATTTATGAAATCAGTGATAATTAAATTCAATAATTAGAATTAATTACATAAAAATCATTCGAACAAAATAATGCATGATAGCATTAAATAAATAATGTTTACCATTTTTATTTATTTTTCTCGAAACTCGCCAATTTTTGCTTATTTATTCTTGAAATTATTCAATTTCATTTATTCTTTTATTTTTTTTTTCAATATTTAAGTTTTATTTTCATTACATCGGTTTTTATCGAATTTAAATCAGGAATTCTTCAATAATAACTTGTTTTTATGTTTATAAATTTTTATTAATTTCATGAAAAGTATATTCTTACCTGAAAAAAATAAAAAGCAAAAAAGTGAACAAGTAGAAATATTTCAATAAAATTTGCTCAATCAATATCGATTGATTTAATAATTAGTTAAAAAGCAGTATACTTAATTAATAATTTTGTTTGAAAAAATATTCAAATAATTTGTAAATGATATTTGAATGATTCTTTAAATTTAAAAATTTTTCTAAATTTGTATGATTTACATTCAATTTTATTATTCCATATTAGGCATTAATTAATTTTATTTTTAAAGTGATATTATCAAAATTCGGAAAAAAAAATGTTAACGATAGATAAGCAGAAGTTAAGATATTAATCAAACTTCACACATTTTACAACCTCATTTTATCATATTCCATATTCATTAATTAAGATTCTTTTAATTATTATCACACTTATCACACCATTATCAAGTGGCAATAAATTACTATTCAAAGTTTATCGTAATTGTAATTATAAATAATTAATTAAAATTAAGGAATATTTCCAATCAGTAATGATATTTTAAATAAAATAATAAACTTTTTAATTTATTACTTTCTAAATCTAATTTATTACTTAGTATCATTTATCATTTATCAGCATCTATGTAGATTATGTTAATTACTATTAATTAAATTTTCGTGAATAATTATTTTAAGCGAAAAAAAAGACAGTGATCTGATTTATTAATATATGCTTCAGTTGATAAAATTATCAAATTTGATGAATTTAATTTTCATGGAATTTTAAATTGAATAAATCTATTTTTAACTTGTAATTAAAATAGGTAAAATTAATAAACAACCATCAAAAAAAAAATCCTAGTACTGAAATAGAATTGCAATTTTTTTTTTAAAGTAAATTTTTCTTTTTTTTTCAAGTATTTTTTGCAATTTTTCTTTCTTTCTTTTTTTTTTTTTTTTTAAGTAAACCGTATTTTCATCATAAACGAAAAGGTTATTGGCGTTTTTCCTTTTTTCTTTAAATATTTCAGGAAATTCATTAATGTTTGTCATCTTTCATTTTCTTTCTTCTTTTCGTCGAAAATGTTTTTTTTTTTTTTTTTTTTTTTTAATTTGCATATTGAAGTGTAACGGAGCATACATCCGTATTCGATCAACAATAATATTTACCTGACACAAAGGTTACATCAACTTTATTGGTAATTTTGCAACACATAAAATTGTGTTTTAAAAATCGAAAAACCGATAAAATGAACTAAAAGAAAAAAAAAAAAAAAATGGGTAAAATGAATGATTAGCGAATACCGTAAGAAATTTGAGCGAAAGATTTTTGAAAAATTTCAATTCGTAATGTTTACGAAATTTTTTGTCCAATTATTGCATAAAATACATATTACTAGGTTATCATAAATAATTAATTAAAAGTCAATCGATATTATTGAGATAATTTTATTTCTATAAATTTTAATATCAATTTTAACTTTCATAACTTAATTTTATGTATTGATCATTAATTTATCAGTTTATAACTGATTGAAAAAGCGGTCTATATTATTATCCGACAAATTTATTTCTTTTTTTAATGGAAATATTTTTGAGAATAATTTTATGAATATTAATGAAAAAGAATTTGATTTGAAAAATATTTTATGCATGTATTTATTATTTTTGAGATTTTGTTTTATATTATGATTTCTACTAAATTTAAAAAACAAAAAATTATTTTAATATTTTTTTTAAAATTAAAATAAATAACTAAAGTGAAATTGTTTTAAATTTGAAGATTGAAAATTCGAAATTTTTAAAAAATTTACAAATTGAAAACTAAATAAATAAACCTTTTGCTTATTTGAATGGATATTTTTTTCCGAAGATATTATGGAATTTAATTACGAAAAATACAAATTCAAAATTCTTAATAATTCTCTCTCTTTTTTTAACTTTTTAAATTCCAGATATATTTGGTGAATTAAATTATTGAAGGACAAAAGAAATGAAAATTGAATTTTGCTAATAATTTTTCACACCAAAAGTTAAATTTGATCATTTTGAGAAGATTGGAAAAGATTTGAAAATGCGAATATTTTTGATTGATTGAAATAAGTCCGAATTTAACTGACTCAATTTTTGCAAATTTCTTTGAAATCCCAAGAGTGAAAGGTTTTAACGAAGTGCGGGAAATTGGTGAGTTCATCAGGGGGTCAAATAAAGAGCGGCAACATCAATAATTCTCGTAACTAAAAAAAATTCTCTTGAGATTTCAAAAAAAAAAAAAGAAAAAATAAAAAAAGAACTTCGTTTTTGTTCTTCTCTTTAACTCTCTCCATTGTATTAAAATTTTTCATGTTTTTTCCAGGAAAAAATTGAAAATATTCAATTTTACAATTTGAAAAATTTTTTTTTTTTTTCATTTTTGCAAAATTTTTTTATCGGTTATTTATCGTTTTGTTTTGATAATTTTCCTTTATATGCTGTCTCAAAAAATATGTAAAGAAAAATCAAACTTATCACGAAAGTATTTTATTACCGAATTGGGAGTTATTTGCTTTAAAAAATTGTCAACTATTCAATCTTATCCATTTCTTCCAAAGTAATATTGAAACTAAAAATTTAGTTTTTTCAAAAAAAAAAAAAAAAGAAAAAAGAAATATATTTCAAATAGGAAAAAAAAGGAAGAGAGAAAAATGATATTTGAAAAATGAAATAAAAATTTGAAGGACAAAATTTGTCTTGGAAAAATTGAAATCTTACTTTTTTTCTACTAAAAAAAAAATGATTTTAGGGACTTAAATATAATTTCAAATTTGCAAAATTGTTAATGCATGTTTGCATATGCATACATTTTATGCAAAAAATTGATTTTTTAATATCAAACTTTGAAATTTTTGATACGGTAATGATTATTGTAAATTTACGCATGAGTAGAGTATGAAAAAATTAATTGCAATATTTTTCATGTACTGTAAAAATACTGTAATATTTCATGGTGTATAATTTTTCTTCATTAAAACTTAAAATTGCTAAAATTTATTTACATACTCAATTTAATATTGTACATAAAATATTTATTAAGTTATTCATTTTATATGTAAAGTAATCGAATAATGCTAATTTCATTTATAAAATTAAATAAGATTAAATATATTTTCAATAAAATAGGCTGGTCTTTTTTTTAAATGAATATATGAATAATTGAATTAATATATGAATTATTAATTAAATTGTGAATTAAATTTGTGAATTAATATATGAGTTATGCATTTCTTGTTAATTGCAAAGAAAATTAAGTGAAATTTATATGAAATTTTATCAGTAGTAAATTTGTACACAAGAAACAAAAAAAAAAAGTAGTAGTAGAACATCAACAGGAATAATGATAAAAATATCATCAGCATTTGGGTCAAAGGTCAAATGAGATAAATCATGATGCAATTTCTCACATTAAGACATTAATGAAGTCATAAAAGAAGGCAAAATGAAAAAGAAAAAATGGGAAGCAATAATACTATTATTGCTAATTTGCAATAAATTTCCGAAAAAAGGTTCCATTTTGTCAAGCGGTATTTGCTTTGTTTTTCCAACAATTTTTATTATTTCGAATTGAAAAACCTAAATTGCATAATTAATTAATGAGTTAATCGCTTAATTTTGTCTTTCATTTAGTTAACATTTACCGATCATCCTAAATTTGTCAATTATAAATTACTAAATTTATTACATTTTTTTTTTTTTTGATATAAATTTAAAAATAAAAAAAAGAAACCTTCGAATTCTCATTTATTTTTTCCAATATATATATTTCTTTTAATAAAATATAATTCTTCTTTTTTTCAAAATCTTCTTTATAATTTGTTTATTTTTATTTCTATAATATATATTTGAAATAATTTAATTTAATTTTTTTTTTATATGAATATATACATCAAAAGATAACAAGTGAGGAAGAGAGAGAGAGATAGAGAAATAAAATACGTATAAAATTGATCAAATTTAATTTAATTTTTTTTCGTAAGAATATATGAAAAGATGAAAAAAAAAGGAGAAAAAGGGAGGGAAAAATGAAATTTCAATTTAATTTTTTTCAAGTCAAAAATTTCCGATACATATATATTTGAATAATTAGATCAAATATATATTTTAGAAATTAAAATAAATGAATAAAAAGAAAATTTTTTTTCCATTGGCAATAAAAGAATGATTATTTTTATTCGTCTTCTTCTTCGTTTCTCCCGGGAAACAGTATATCATTGGTTGGGATAATATTAGTTTTTAAAATTGCTAAATTTTATTTGATATTAACAAATCAAATTCACCGAATATTACGCATTTTTTCTCTCTCTCTTTCCCTCTTTCTTCTCTCTCTCTCTTTTATCACTGAAATTAATATGAAACAACAAATTTCCTCTGAAATTTAATATAAAACAAGCAAATATGTAAGTAATTAGAATGAAATGGATCGTTTTTATTGCAGATAAAGATCCATTGATAATTATTGATAAAATTCATTGATAATTACTGATAAAATTTTTTTTTTTTTTATTTTTTAAGTTCCACATAAATTTTGGGATAATTTTGCGTTTTTTTCTAGTGTTTATTTCACACATAAAATAAACGATAAATAATTTGGGAATTCCGGGAATCCCGATTAATTATTTCAGAAATTATGAATAGATACCAAAAGTGGAAGTGATCCTAATTTGAAAAATTCCGGAATTTTGAAGATTTATTCCAGAAATTATGAGAAGCGAAATTTTGAAATGATTATTCTGTAAATCATAAATGAATAAAACAACGAGTAATTCATGATTTGGTAAAATTCGGAATCCTAAATGATTATTTTATAAAAAATCTTGAAATTTCAAATTCTGATCGCTTGACTTAAATGTGAAATATGACTCGAAAACCATATCGAATACTGGAATTGTAAAATTCAAAAACAAGAAATCCAATTATATGATGTTTTGGAAAAATACCAATAATTCGAACTTGAAACTATTCCAAAACAAAAAAAACAAAATTAAATTAGAGTATAATATAAATTTCCTGTAAATTTTGTTTTTTTATTTATTAAAATTTTAAAAATTTTCAAAATTTTTTTATTGACAATTCAACGAACTCGAAATTATGAATATTAAGAATTTTTTTTTGCTAAAATTTAATTTGTAAATTTTCGAAATTATTTTATTGGAAAATTTAAACAAATTGAAAATAAATGTATTTGATATGATTTTAATGAAATCAAATTTTGTTGATTTTATCTTTAACGAGAGAAATTTAATTATTCAATTTAAAATTTTTGATTAAGTTAAATTGAAAGCAATAAAAATAGACTTTATGCCATCAGAACTATTGCTATCCATAAATTGCCATCAAATTTTGGTGACCATAGCCTTTTCTCATTATTATTTGTCACTTTTGTAAATTTCCCATGAGTAATCGAAAATCATTCATTCGAAATCATTTACGACTTTCTATTAATTTTAGAACTTCGTTTTAACAGCTTGATATTATGCGAAAAGTTGTTGTTAATTTGAGAAATTTCAAATTTATCATGAAATTTCTTAATTTAATCGAATAATAAAAATAGCACAATTAAAAGAATTATAAATGTTTTGAATGGAATAGATGTTTGATTTCATGTGATATTTTGAATTTAAAGAAAATTAGATGTATGATTATGCAGTAAATAGGTTTTTAATTATATGATATCATGAATTATCGAAAATTAAAAAAAAAATTGAAATAGATGTACAATTACTGAGATATAATTGAATTTAAATGAAATTATCAAAAATTAAAAAAAAATTGTAATCAAAAATTAAAATAGATGCATGATTATTGAGGTATTTTGAAGTGAAATGAATTTATCAAGAATTAAAAAAAAAAAAAATTGAAATTATTGATTAGATTTATTACATGGAATTTATTGCAAGTTCAATGTGTTGTAAATTTATTGCAAAATTTTTAAATTATTTCCAAAAATAATCATTTTAAATATTGTAAAACACTAATTGAATAGTTCAATATAACGAATTTAGTATAAGTTATTAATTAATGCTAATTAATATTTGTAATTTTATTGATAAATTCGTAATTTTATCACAAATTTTACGAATAATAAATGTCCTGCATATCTTTTGCAATTATTTACATTTAAATGAACGAAATGAATAATTAGACCGTCAATTATTGCATTCTGATTTTGCCATGCAATTAAGTCTTGAATTTCGCATACATTAAGCAGGATCTATTCCTTATTGGGTGAGCTTTTACTAGACAAGCAAATGTTACTCATAATTAATAAAAAGATAGCGTGATTAGAGGTAAAATATAGAGCAATATTTGATTTGCATAATTCCTGAACAAAAAATTTTTATTGTTCAATTAAAATTTGTCGAAAATTTAGGCCAAATAATTTTGTTTAGATCTGAGAGAATTTTACAAATGGCGGTATCTTCTTTTTGGAATTTTATTTGTATAGATAATTAAATTTTCTGTCCCACTTTCCCGCATTTTCTTTATTTCTCAACAATTCTGTCCTATTTGCTGATCTATTTTAAATGGATATCAAAAATGCAAATTACCGGAAATGATATTGGAAATGCAAATTAAGTAATTTCTTTTGTCGCACCGAATCTCTCGTTTTCTTCTTTCCCCGCTTTTTCCCATTGAATTTTCCCGATTCAAAGAAATTGGCGAAAGAAATGAAAAATAATTTTAATAAATTGCATCGAATGAATAAATGGATTATTGCATTCTCTCATAAATAACAGAAAGAGAAATTGAAATTTGAAAAAAAAAAAAAGATTTCAAAATTAGTTTTAAAAAAAAGGAATGAAATAATCGAAAATATATTTTTATTCATTTCGATTCTCTCAATGATAGTATCATCGATTTGATCACTTTTAATTTTTGAGAAATTCATTTTATCAATTTTATCAATGCAAATATATTAATTCAATAATATTCTTATAAAAATTATGATTAACCTATTTTTATTTACCATTTATATATGTTTCTTCAACTAACGTTAATAAATCAATGAATATTTTAACTTTCAATTATAATATCAAAAAAAAAAAAAAAAAAATTTTGCTAAAGATGAAGCTTTTTGTAAGAAATTATTTAAAATGAGTTCTTTTTTTTGTTTTCAATATATTCTTTAATTAAAAAATTATTCTTTTATTATAAATTTAAATTATCCATTCATCTTCCTTCTTTTTCGATTTTTCCTGTAAATTTTACAACAAAATCACAACAAGCAATTTATGATAACTAACTAATAAAAGGTTACTTTTTCATCGAATTCAATATATTTTATTAGGAAAAGGAGAAAAAAAAAAGGAGAACATTTCAAATTTTTTAAAATCAAATTTTCTAAGATTATTTATTTTCTATAACTTATTGGTTTGCATGTATCTAACAAAAACATTTTTATCAAGCTTGAATCTATTTTTTTTAAATTTTACATCTTTTTATTTAATTTCTTACTTCTTCTACCGAATTTCAACATCCGGTAAGAAATGCATTTATTTTCCATTCATCAATGTTTTATACGATCTTAAAAAGAGAATAAAAAATTGAGTTTCAAATTTTTTTAATTTTTGAATTAAAATTTGCAAGATTTTGTTTTTTTTTACACTATTTACATTTTACATCTTTTTATTTGTTTATTTACTTTTCATCGTATTTAAAAAATAAATAAACAAATAAAATATGCAAAATAAAGTAATCTCGAAAATTGATGATTGACGAGATTTTTTTTTTTTGTCGTCATTTTTGGAAATCGTAAAAATTAACATATGCAATGTCACATCATTCAATATGTCGAAAATATTAGGGCCATTGTAAATCTTCAATATTTGGATTACTGTCACGATAAACAAAATATGCACGTAGACAAACAACAAACTTTTTTTGGAATGGATCATTTGTTTTTGGTGTCATTTTTATGATTGATTAAGCGTAAATGATAGATATTTTATTGTGCGCAAAAAAAAAAAAAAAAAAAAAAAAAAAAAAGAGGAAATCATATCTTTTCAATGAAATTAATTGATAATTTGAGGGATAAATTAATTGATTGCTTAAAATAAAATTTTTGATTTTACTGGATGTTATCATTTGAAATTGATAAATAACTGAGTGAAGATAAATTAATTATTTAATCTATTGATTAAAGTGATTTTTGAAAATTATCATTCGAAAAGTAACAAACACATGAAACGTATGCAAGTATTAGTTTTCTTTAGCAATTTTTAGTTTTTTTTTTTTTTTTTTTTTTTGTCACTTTATCGGTTTTCAATTTTCACTATCAGTTTCTTGGCAGTTTTTTTATCAGTTTGTTATCAACTTTCTTCTGAAAGTCAAGAAATTTCCCGTTTTTTCCTTAACAGTGATTATGAGTTAGCGTTATGATATTGTTATCAATTTAAGGAGGTATATTTGTTGGGAGCAAAATTGTATCTTTTCAATGGAATTAATTGACGATTTGAACGATAAATTCTTTTTCATATTAATAAAAAAATTTAGGTTTTATTACCGAGCATTAAGACATACGTGAGTTTTTATAAATTTTTTTCTAAAAATCAAAAAGTTGCATTTTTAGTGATAATATTTATTATTTGTTGAAAATGAAAGAATGAATCGATATATTTGATGGAAACTTGCATTTAATTATGATTATGATAGATATCGATTGATATTATTTATGATTTAATGATAATTACTGATGAAATTATCTTTTGAGCTATAGTATTGTTAGAACGAAATGACAAGAAAATAAAGATTAAATGATACCATATCATAATTATCTATTATTATCGATTTCATGAAATAGTCCAATTACGACCCATTGGTTTCATTACAGTGATTGATAATAGGAATGATTGTAAATGTTAAACGGAAACGTTATGATAATTACATTACTGATAATATATGTTATCATTATCACCGGACAATGAAGAGCATTGATAAGTTTGCAAAATTTATTCATTTTTAGAATTGCAAACTGATGAAGATGGTAATCCAATTTGCTTACTTTGTAATGAAAAATTGGGATCTGAACATGAGTGGATTGAACATATTGAATTGGAAAAAGCTAAACTTATCAAAAATATTGCTAGGTAATTGTAATCTTTTATTTCCAATTATAATTAATTACTTCGGTAATTATATTAAATTACAATTTTCATGTCAAATATTTGAAATTTTTCAGTTTAAAAGATTATAAAATATCATCGGATAATTTATTACTATCACCAATATCTGAACAATGTCGACATAAACGTGAATACGAATTACTACGTATTCGATCAAATCAACAAAAAAGGCTTGAGTGTAAGATTTTGATATTTTGATAAAATTTTCAACTCATATTTGTACATTAATCATAATAAAACCATGATTTTTATGATAAAATGATAAACTGATAAGTGATAAATTTACGATTTAATGTAAAGTTTTGTGGTAAAAGATCATGATTTCAATAAAAAAAAAAAAAAAAAAATTATATCACTCCAAAATAAACACTTGAAAGATTGAGAATTTTTTTTTTAAATTACGACAATTTTTCATTATTACGATAAATTACGATAATTTTTTAAATTATAATAATTTGAAAATATCTTATAATTGCGAATTGCTAAAATTCTCTTTACTGAATAATTTAGTGAATTAAATTAACCTGAAAATTCGATAATGATAAATTTCAAATTTCATTTTCGCAAAAAATTTTGAAGTGAAAAATCGCGGATTTCGAGAAGATTCTAATAGCCAGTTAAATCGTCCAACAATTAGTAGCAATACCTGTCCTAATTCAAGACAGGTATTGCTAACTGATGGAAATGTGAAAAAAGATGAATGTGATGAGCAATTACCTGGAAATAGTAATTTCTGTCGATTTTGTGAGGTTAGTCATTTTTATCTTTCTTTCCTTTTTTTTTTCATATATTGAATTTAAATTTTTAATTTTTTTAATTAAAAAAATAATTTGAAAAAATTAATTCAAAGGTAGAATTGTAGTTTATGTTTGAGTTAGTCAACAAATTTTTAATTCGAATTCAAAGTCTAATTTTAATAGCATTTTCAAATTTATGCCTTAAATCAAATGATACAAAAAAAAAAAAGAAGGGGAAAAGTTATTCGATAACTTAAAATATTTTCGTTTGCTTTTTTTTTTTTCACAATAAAATTAAATATATTTACCTATTTGTTTTTCTAGTGAATTAATAAATTTAAATTTTTGATTTGCTTAAATTTCATTTAAATTTTTGATTTTGCATTATTTCAAAAAATTTTCCTCAGAATTTCCGGAATTTTTTTATTTTTTAAATTATTAGAATTAATAGTTTTCATAACATATAAAATTGATTAAAAATCATTGAAATTAAATGATTTTTTAAATTTAGGCAAAGAAAGTTTTTTCTTTTTTTTTAATTATTGCAATTATTTGAAATGAAATAGTCTTTTTTTATTTTTTCTAAATTGAAAAAAATGGACGAAGTAAAATTCAATTACTAATATATGATGTATTTTATTGCTTTTTTTATTTGAAAAGCTGTAAAATAGAAATAAAAACTGGTACCATAAACATTTAGCTATACTGTAATAAGTAAAGAAATTAATACTAAAACTTGTTGATATTTGAATTTTTCATTATGACAAATTTTATACTAATATATATTCTAATATCTATTACACAATCTTTTTTTTTAGCATAAAGTTATTTTTTTTCGGATTTTATTTAATTTTTGATTTTTGATTTTTCTCAGTAAGTTTACCACAATATTTGGTTTTTGATTTTTTCAAAAAGTTTTCCACAGTAAAACAAACAAAAAAAGAACATTTTTCTTTTTTTTTCAACTAGATATTTAATAATTTATTGTCAATGAATAAATTATTGTATAAAAGTTGACATTAGAACAATGTACAAGTTAAAATATATTATGGAAATTTTGTTTTTTTCTAATAGCAAAACAAAAATGACTATTAATTTTTTGAAAATAATACTGTATTTTTTTTTTTATAATCCATACTTTTTTAGCCTTTATGACTGACATTTTTTCCTTTTTTCAAATTATTTTGCAAAATATTTGAAATTATTTATGCTAAAATTTTCAGTAAAAATTATTTTCATTAAATTTAGCAAAAATCGATCAAATTAAAATTTTTTAAGAAAGACGGATAAATTAAGTTGTTTGGAATGATTGAAAATTTGAAATTAGAAAAATCATTTTCATAAATTAGAGGAAATTTACGAATTTTTATATTCTTGTCCAAAATTTGTCATCTAATGATGTAATTTAGAAACAAGGTATAGGGATGACAGAAAAGATTTTAATATTTTCTTTCAGTTTTGTTTATTGATAAAAATCTTATCAGCAGCAAAAGACATTTCATTTGTTAATGCCGCTTATCAGTAAGCAATCAGTTCTATTAATTGATAAATCATCGAATGTTTGATTTAATTCGGATCATTTTTTTTTTTTTTTTTTTTTTAGCGTCATCATGAATATTTGATTATCAGTAGCAGTTTTGATCATCCTCGTTGTCATGATTGCTTCCAAAAATTACGCACACAAACTGGCGTACTACCAATTTCCGTAAGTTTAATAATTATAATAATTTGAAATAATTATTATCAATTGATTAATTAGTCCTTCAAGTGATTTAAGCAGTGATAAATACATAAAAGCTTCATTTCTATCTTCATCATAAGGCAAAAAGAAATAATACGATTGTTGTAATTGCTTGATGAATTGATAATGATAAAAGATAGATATGTAAATGATATAAATGGGAATTAAATAATTTTTAACACTAATTTTGTTGTTTTATAATGAATTAACAATGATAAAAATCGATTAATAACATAAATAAAATGAGAAAAATACTATAAATTACTAATTGGAACCATCATTTTCATTTGTTGATTTGAATATTAGTTGATAATTTTTCCCTTATTACTCTTTTTTTTTTTTTTTTGATTTTATTTTCTTGTAATTATTTCTTGTATTGATACTGTAAACTAGTGCCCTAATTAGTATCGTACCGTTTTCGTGATATTTTTATTATAATAGACCAGTTTAACGAAATAAACTTTTCAATAAACTCTTTGTTTATCCATTTTTCTTTTTGCCGTGTATTTCAGATAACTTCACCGATTTCGCTTGCTAATACTGTAATTAGTACCGTACTACTTTTGTTACGATAAACCAATTTGATACAGTAATTTAGTAGATGAAATATTTATCCATTTTTTCTTGGCGCGTACTTTAGATAACTTTACCAGTTTTGTATTTCAATACTGTTAAGAGATACTGTAATAGTACCGTACCGCTTCTATTATAATAAAATGATTTATCAAGAAACTATTCTGTTTATTTAATTTTTTTTCTTCCTAACATTATTTTTTTTTTTTCAGATAACTTCACCGGTAGATTGTTGTAGTCCAAGTGAAAATTTAAGCGATGGTACAATCGATCCACATTCACCATTATCGTTGGTTGTTGAGCAAAAACGTTCAAGGACCGAATAAATATTGATAAATAAAAATATTAATTGATAATTTTTCTCTTTCACTATTTGTTGTTTTTCGCATTTTTTTAAAATTTAATTTTTTTTTTTTTTTTTTTTAATATAATTATTTCATCTGTTAATACTGTAAACTATTAATACCGTATCACTTCTCTTACTATTATCCTTATCATCAATATTATTATTATACTATCATTACTATTATTATGTATTACTACAATTGGGGGATAAATAAAAACTGTGTTTCGTCCAATTTAGCTGAAAAAAAATTTTTTTTAATCCAAAATTTTAATCTACGGATGAAAATTTTTGTAACTTATCAATTATTAAATCATTTTCAATTTTTTTCTTTTTTTTTGGCTTATAAATATTTTAAATGAATGATAATATCGTTATCACATATAATATCATTTGTCAAATTAAAAACAAAATAACACATCCCTTTTTATTCTTTTTAACTCTATTTGCCATCATATTAAGAAAAGAAAAAAAAACATATACAATGATAATATGATAATTATTAATTGAGGAAGAAAAAAAATGTGATCGATTATAAGAGAAACTATGTATCAAATTAAAAGTAAATGGATCAAACTTCTGATAAGAAATAATCATTCTTTCTGTATTTTCGTACATTTAAAAAAGAAACAAAAAAAAAAAAGAAAAAAAAAAGAAAAAAGAATTTCAACATTTAATCTAATAGTCGGAAATTCGATTACGAGATGCTGAACGAAGTACGGTAGAGGAACGAGTTGTTTGTAATCCGGAACCCGGTCCAACCGACATCGCTGATCGGCTCATTGAACGCATTTTTGTGACGGATGTTTCGGCATTATCAGCCCGTTCTTCGGCATCTTCCAATTGATGTTGAATTTGTCGATATTTTTGCAAATTTAAATTTGCCAATTCTTCCTGCAAAATTGCATAAATTAATCAAACAATTCGAGTAAATAATTTTTGATTTATTGATTTATCGAAAAAAAAAAGTATTTTTAATCAATAAAAATTGCTTATTCAACTTATCCTACAAATGACACATGCCGCAAATGAAACTATTACACATAAAATGTTTTATCTTATCATTAAGAATTGAACATGTGATATATTTGATCCTTATCATTGTAATTATTGGAAAGATTTGTGATATCAGCTAAATGATAAGTGATATAATGAAATGAAAAATTTGTCTTAACGGCGCTTATCATTTCTCAATGAGGATAGCTTTTTATGTTATAATAATCAGATATTATCAATTAAGCGAATGACATTTGCTATTATTAAAGATATTGCTCAAATTTAACACTCCTTATCATCAATTTTCTCGAAATTTCTGAAATTACTCACTTCTTATCAATGAGTATTAGCAGTTGAATAATAGTATGATGTTAGATATATTTTGATTTTCTTTCATTTCAACAATATTTGTTAATGCCAGTATCACCAGCAAATATCAATTTGTTTTATATTGACGATAGTTTTCAATTTCCAATATATTCAAATATAAATACTGCATGTAAATATTAATATATGTGATAAGTATCAAGATATTTAATTTGTTTTAAATATAATATTCGAATAATTCGATAAAGCACATATTTAGAATCATTATCAATGAAAACTTCATAGTTATTACCTTTAATATTCATTTATTCATTAGATTTTTTCTATTCCTATCATAATATAATCAATTTAAATTAAATATTCGAAATCTTCTTTACTGAAAGAAAAAAAAAGATATTATAAATAACTTACCGCATCTTCTAATTGCTTCTTTTGTGTTTTAATTTTGCTTTGAAGTTTATCGACAAGATCCTGTAAACGTTCGTAATTTTTCTTATCCTCGTCTACTTGAAATTGTAATTCGCGTACTCGCCTTTCGGCTTTTGCGACAGTTTTATTCGCTTCTTGATAACGATGTTGTTCACCATCAAGTTCAGCTTCGAGATCATGTATACGTTGTTCTAGTTTATTAATCACTTTTTTGCCACCTTTTAGTGCTGCTTGTTCAGCTTCTTCCAATTGACCCTAAAAGTTCAACAACTACAAAGATTAATAAATGATTTCAGTGCTAATAGTTGACGTAAATACACGTGAATAAAATTAACTGTATGAATTTTATCCATCAATTCGTTCAACTTATCTTATTCTATTTTACTACAGTATGCGTATTTTACGTAAATTAATGAAATGATAATGTTTCTCGTTAATTATTTTACGAAAATTTACATTATCTAAGAGATAATGCATATTAATTACTAATTACAAAATTAAGATCAATTCCCGAAGAAATAATTAAAATTAATTTGTGACGAAATAAATAAAACGGAATTCAAATTCGTACCCGAAGTAAATTAAATTGAATCTGTTCTTACCAGAAAATGGACTGAAATTTGCGAATTATTTTCAAAATTCAAAATTTTCAAAATTTCTCTTAAAAAAAAATTCAAATTTCAGCTTTATATCGAAATTTTTTTTTTCGAGAAGAAAAATTTAAAAAACCTACTTGCATATCTTTAATTTGTGCTTCAATGCCTTTTCTCATTCGATCAACATGCAAACCATGTTCTTGTTCTTGTCGTAATTCTTCCGCAAGCCTTTCAACATCAGCAATTGCTCGTTTACTTCGTTCTTCCGAAGCTCGAAATTCATTCAATGTTTCATCCATATCTGCATGAATTGCCTGAAAAAGCACGTAATCACAAAGAAAAAAAAAAAAATTTCATAAAATCACGTTCGTTTTTTTTTAAAAATACAGATCAAGTAGAAAATGAATGAATGGCGCATGAGCGGAAGACTTATACTTTAATTCAAATATTTTGGTTCAAAATAGATGATCCGTTTATTATTTATTATAATCGAACTTTTCGCAATTAAAATTTAAAAAAAAAATTTATAATAACAAATAGAAAAAAAAAAGTCTCTTCAACATAAAGAAAGTCAACCATATTATTGATTAATTTACTGAATTAATCATTTAATCAACTGCACCAAAAATTAATTAATTCCTTGCAACTCTGATAATTTACCTGTAATTCTCCTTCAGTTTTCCTCTTTGCAGCGCTAAGATTGCTAACTTGCATATTTAATTCATTCGCCTGATCACGACTTTCAGATGCTTCAAATTCCGCCTGTTTTCGTGCTCGTTCTGCTTGCTCTAAATTTTGGCTAATTTCATCCTTTTCGGCTTCCAAAATTTGTGCACGTTTATCAGCCGTATAATAATGCTGCTTCATTTCATCACGTTGTCGTTGTTCTTCTTCGATCTAAATGAAATCACTATTGTAATTAATTTTAATTTTAATTTTCTGAAACTTTAAATTAATTCGGCTATCTTTTTAGGGATTTCCATAAATTATTCATCTAAAAACTAGAAAAAAAATTTTTTTTTAGATCTAAAATAACATTTAAACTTCCTAAAATAGAAGATAATTCAAACAAAAGTTAATTAAATTATAGCTTATATAAATTAATTTATGTTTAACTAAAGAAATTACGATTCCATTTTGTTAATTTTCCAATTTCAAATTCTACCATTAATGGAATGAAATAAATGGTATGATAATAGCATTATTTGTATTTGCAAAACAAAAAAAAAAAAAAAAAAAATTGCATGCATAATATTTATCTTTATTCAAATTAATAAATTTGGCTGAATTTTAAAATTTAGCTAACTTTTTAATTTTTTTTTTTTTTTTTAAACATGTCAAGTCATTTTTTGCTTCATATTTTTTTTTTTATTCAAATCATATATTTGGAATTAATTTCAAAATAACTCTACAAACTTACCCGATCTTAACACATCGTTACCAAATCTACATTCTCATCTAATTTTACAAATCGATTTTAGACTAACAAACCTGAAGTTGAATTTCACGTATTTGTTCCGTGCATCGTTTCAGATTCCTTTGTGCATCAGCATTTCCTTTATTCGCATGATCAAGTGCAATTTCAAGTTCATTAATATCAGATTCAAGCTTCTTCTTTACACGTAATAACTCATTTTTACTCTTTGATTCAGCTTCCAATGATGCTTGCATTGATTCTAACGCACGTTGATGATTTCGTCGAGTATTTTCAAAATCTTCTTCTTTCTCCTGAATTCGTTTTTCAATTTCAGATCGTATCTGTGAAACTTCAACTTGTGCACGCATTACTTTACTTTCTTCTGCTTCTAATGCTCCTGAAAAAAAAAGCAAAAACAAATAATCATACATCTAAGTGTTTTATAAAAATTACATGTATATATACTTAAAATTTTTTATAAATTACAAAATTTTCGTTTCGAAATATTTGAATTTTTTCTGATTAATTTAAACTTTTTAAATTTAAATTAAATTTTTTCTTCTCTTCTATTTATTACCTTCTGCTTCATCAAGTGCATGTTGTAATTCTTCTTTTTCAATTTCCAATCGTCGAATCATTTTTTGCATTTCATGTTGTGAACGTCCACCTTCACCAAGTTGATCAGTAAGATCTCGAATTTCATTACTTAAAGCTTTATTTTCATGACGCAATCCTTCAACGGTTTCAGTATGCTCTTCATATGATGTTTTCATTTTGAACAAATCCGTCGATAGATTACGTGCTTCACGTTGAACAGCGTCAAGTTCCGCTGCCATATCATCCGCTTTCTTTTTCCATTCTTCAACAAGCTGCAAAGAAATATTTATTGAAATTTTTGAAAACTTCGAATGAAATGCTCAAATTATATAATCGTTTGCTGTTATATTTTCCAAAAAGTGTAAATTTTTACAAGATGATGAAATTTTATATCAAATTTTAATAGATATTCGAAATTATCTAAAGATAAGATCGAAACTATCTGATAATAGCCTGATAAGACTATTTGATCATTTAATATGATGATCTTTAAATAAACGATTTTATATTCTGATCCGAATCTAAAATCTGGAAATATGTTAAAAATACGTTGCGTTCCATTTCGTTCGATATAATTAAACGTATTGAAATGTAAAAGATCAGCTAAATTGAACTTTGACTTTTCATAATTGCAAAACAACGCTAAAATGAAGATTAAAAAAACTTACTGCATCGAAACCTTTTTGCTTCTTCTCAAGTTGGGCTGCTGCAGCATTTGCACGTTCCACGTCAACTTGCGCATCATCAATATCACCAAGAAGACGTGATCGTGCTTTTTCCAATGATATAATCTTTTGATTAGCTTGTTCAAGCGCTTCTTGTAATTCCGTAATTTTGATACCTTGCTTACGACGTAATTCTTCAATTTCACTAGCTTGAAGCATACCATCTTGTTCGAAACGTGATTGCCATTGTTGAATTTCACCATTTGCTTTACTCAATTGTCGTGCTACTTCATTTTTCGATTCAATTTCTTCCTCCAAATTATTATGTGCATGTTCAGCTTCTATTTGTAGATTCTTTACTTGTGCCGTAAGGACTTGTCGTTCACGTACCTCTTCACCAGTTGATGAACGTATTTCTTCAATTTGTTGCATTAATTGAACTTTAAATCGTTGCAATGTTGCAACTTGTTCTTCCGCATCTTCCAATTGTCGTACCATATCACTATTATCATTTCCAAGACGATTACGCATTGAACTATAATCATGAAGTTGACGTGCTTGTTCATCAGCTCGAGCTTGAAGATCATTTAATTGTAATTCAAATTGTTTTACCATTTTTTCATTACTAACTTTCGCAGAACATTCACTATCTAATTGTGATGCTAAATCTTCGACATTTCGGGCAATTTGTGATTTCTCTTTTTCCATCTTTTGTTTCTGTTTTTGAATTTGATCCAATTGATCGCTTAATTCAGCAACAGCATCTGTATGCTTCTTTTTCAGTGCAGCTAACTGACTTTCATGATTCATATTAGCTTCTTCGATATCACGTCGAAGTTTCGCTACTTCAGCTTCACGTTTCTTATTAATTTCCAATTGAGCAGCTGTAGCACCACCTTGTTCATCCAATCGATCATTTAATTCTTCCAATTCATGTTGAATCTCTGATCGTGCTTTATCACTTTTTGATCGTGATTGTCGCTCAGCACTAACTTCATCTTCAAGCTCTGCTGCACGACTTTGTAATTCTTTAATCTGTCGTTGCAACTTGCTAATTGTTGTTTGTTCATCTTCCAAACGACTACTCAAAGCATTCAATTCGGTTTCTTTACGTTTCATATTATTTTCCAAATCACGTCTTTGTCGTGTTGCTTCATCGATCGATTCTTGCGCAATTTTCAATTCTCCTTCAAGTTTACGCTTTGATTTTTCACTATCAGCTTTTGCACGTCGTTCACGTTCCAAACTTTCTTCCAAATCATTAAGCGTTTGCTCCAATTTTGATTTAATCTTATTTGCATGATTTGTTTTATCTTCTTCACCTTGTAAATCTTCCGTAATTTTCTTATTCATTTCTTCTTGATGCTTAATTTCTTTGTTTAATTTATTAACAGAATCATTTTGTTGTTGTAATTCATCTTGAAGTGAACGAATTTGATGATCTTTAGATTGCCTCTCCATTTCTGCTTTACGTACGCTCATTTCCAAATCTTGCATTTGCTTTTTTAGTGAATCAATTTCACCTTCAACTTTCTTTTTTGATCGTTGAATTTCTGTATTTTGATCTTCAACTTCAGCAAGTTGTTCATTTAGTTCCTGAAAAATGAAAAAATTTTGAAATATACAAGAATCTGGCAAAAGCATCACATCTTATGACTAGATTTCATGTCATCATGATGAGAATTCAACTTCACCCTTTGGAATAGAAAAAACTCAAATTTAATTAAAATATCTCATGATAAGAGTTCAACTGATGATAGGTTTTCTAATCATCAGGATGATAATTCAATTTCACCTTGAAATGGAATACATTTAAATTGAACTTAGGAGACTTTCAAATGAACTCGAATATATTTCAATTGAATTAGAAGAACATAGATTGAATTAAAATACATTCTAATTGAACTAGAAGACACTTAAATTGAATTAGAAGATAATTCAAAAACAAAATTGAGTGAAATTCAAAAAAAAAAAAAAAAAAAAAAGAAATTTAGAAAAATTCAGATTCCAACAATAAATTATTTACCTCAAGTTTTCTATCAGCTTCCGATTTTGCATTTTCCGCTTTTGAAAGATTTCCCTCTGATGCAGTAAGATTATTCTTAATAGCTTCAAGTTTTTCAAAAAATTCCGCTTTTTCAGCTTCCATTTTTTTCGCACTTTCATCCAAACTTTTGCGAACACTTTCTTCTTTTTGCAATGTTTCTTCAAGTACTTTCAATTTTTGTTGTAATTGTTCCATTTCTTCCGCAACTTTACCTTCTTTTAACATTGGTCGAACTTTCGTATATAATTTAAACCATTCCCATGTTCTCAATGAACACCATGCACGTATATTACGTTGTACAATAAGTAAGCCAGCTTTTTGTGCGATACGTCGTTTTTTATCCGTTAAACCTACGTACCATTTAATTTGTGATTGCAATTTTGTTATCAACAATCGTAATGCTTCATCACGTACATCTTCCAAATGTGCCAATACACCAGCTTTAAAGAAAACTTTCGTTTGACCAATGCGGAAATTTTCTTCCGTCAAAACATTATCTCTGACAATTCGACTTAACATTGCTTCCGCACATTTTTTCGGATCATCACTACTCACCGATTCATCCGCAGCAAGTATTGAATAACGTTGCTTGAAATCTTTATGTAATGATCTGTAAATGAAAATTTATTTATTAAATAAAAAAAAAAAAAGGAAAAAATTTTATGAGCTATTTTTCAACAAAAATTAGAAAGTATGTATTTGGTAATTAATGAAATTTGACTAATTTTTAATTTTAAGACAAATTTTTGTTTTTTTTTAAAAATATTATATATTTTTTTAATATTTATTTTATATATGTATTTTTATGTATCATCTATCTTCTTTATACCTATTTTTATATATTATATATCTTTTTTTAAACAAAAATTTTTTATATATAACATTAAAACATCAATTGAAAGGATAAAAATTAAATTCGAAAATTTTTTTAAAAAAAATTTCAAAATTTTTTGTAAAATATATTTTAATAATTTAATAAAGCTATATTTAAAGATGTATTTGAAACTTATATTAAAATCAAAAAATAAAATAAAATTTTTTAAAATTATTTAAATGGAAATTATCGAAATGATACCTGTTCGGGAAACCTTTACGACAGATACGAATACCTTCCAATACACCATTACATGTAAGCTGATTTAATACCAATGAAGCATCCAGTAAACCGGATTGTTTCTTCTCATTCGGAATAATACAACGAATGAAATGTGGATGTGTCATATTTAACATTGTCATCAAATTATTCAATGATTCACGATATAACATGGAAACGGTCATAAATGAACCGGATTTACCCTTTTTCTTGCCTCCACCTCCACCATCTGAAATTAATGCGAAATAAATCAAAATGATAATATATTTTTGAAATTTAAAATAATTAAATTTCCGTAAAATATTTAATTTTATAAAGAATTTTAAATTCCTCTTTTTCTTCTTTTCTTTTTTTTTCTTCTTTTTTTTTGTTTTTTGATAGATTTTAACAATTTTTATTCTTTCATTTTTTTTTCCCCACAAAAAATTCAACATATTATAATGATTTTTTTATCGACCATTTGATAAGAATAATTCATGTATGATCAAAATGATTATAACAAGTTATACTAAATGATCATCTTATTTGAAAGATTTGAAATGATGAAAAAATATTACACTCTTATAATTTATCCTTTATCTGACTATGATTAGAAAATTTATCAAAATAACTTCGATATATCAAATATTATATAACAAAATTATTCTAATCAAAGAACACAGAAGAAATTAATTTCTCGAATTATATCAGTCTTTTTTTTTTTTCTTATTTTCTCATATTTTGGAAGATAGCACATCTTATTGATATGTTTTTAAATTTTTAATTCAATGGGAAACTTCGTAAATCGATTAAATAAAAATTGACAAAACCGAAATATTTATAATATAAACAAAATGAAATAACCCAGTTAATCTGTATAGAAGAAAAATTTCCAAATATTCTTAGGCAAATGAGCCACTTATCTATATCTAGACACAACAGTCTTTATCTTCTCGTCTTCCAATTTGCCATTAGAGCTTATGGGCATCGTGTGAAATATTGAGAGATCAATTTTCCGAAACGTTACAAGATATGAGGATCGCAAGAATTTCCGATCTTATCCTTAGTTCGCATGACCAATCTTTTGTATGACTAATGTATGAACTCCACCCACTACCAAACCCAAGGATGATCATATATAAAAGGAGAGCTTTCAGGGGAGCATCATCAGTGTCAGCAGCAACATTGGAGGAATCAGCGTGAACGGCTTTGTCTGCGTTGATTTACGATCGAGCAGTTTTTTCAAGTCAATCTCTATTTTATTGGCGTTTTCAATCAAATCAGTCCCTTTCAACATCAATATGACCGGCAAATCAATTCTAATCCAACATTAAATCGATTTCAATGACAGGACAAGTGAGAATTCAGCAGAAGACTATTGTTAGTATCTTTTATGTTTATGATGTATCATCCGTTTGCTGTTTACACTTGTATAGTACGATATTGTGTATAATATCGAATGAAGTCTCTTGCTGACCTAACAGAGTTACAATAGCAAATAATAATTACCAATCTAATCGATCTACAATTTAAGTTACATACAAATCGATCAGATTTTTTTTCCCTCGACAAATATTATTATTTCATTTAAAATCTTATAAACATTTCTTATTTCTAATAATTAAAAATTATTGGATTCATAGTTTGAATTTTCTAAATTTTAACAAACAATTTATTCAAGCACATTTTATTGATGCCATTTTTAATTCAATTTGGAAATTTAGTGAAGCCGATTAAATAAAAATTAAGCTAATATTACAATTCGATTTAAAATTTTATAACCATTTTCCCCTTTTCTAATAAATTAAAAATTATTAAATAAATAGTTTGAATTTTTTTTTAAATTTTAGCAAATAATTTTTTTTTTTTAGTTTTTAAATTAATAAAAAAAAAATCTAAAATTTTCAAAACAAACCTTTAGCAGCGGCAGCAGCTTCTTCTTGCGTTGTATAATCTTGCCAAACTTCGTTTAATAAATTATTACCGGTTGAATGCTTCATAACGGCTACTACCGTATCGTTTAACGGATCTTTATTCTTTTCCAGCCAATTCGTTACATTATATCGTACCGTACCCGCATAATGCCGCATTGCAAAGTGCGCTTCACCTTGTTTACCTTTTGGTGGTTTTGGTTTTTCAAAATTAGGATGTTTACCCAAATGTTGATCGTTTAATTTTTGCGCCAATGTCAGATCGGATGCTTTCGGTACGATACATTCTTCATCCAACATTGATAAAATTCCAAGCGGTTTTTCGATTAATTCAATGCATGCTTGTAAATCTAATCCGAAATCAATAAATGTCCATTGAATACCTTCTCGTGCATATTCTTCTTGTTCCAGCACAAACATATGATGATTGAAGAATTGTTGCAATTTTTCATTGACAAAATTAATCCAAAGTTGTTCGAATGAATTGAACTGAAAGAAATAAGTAAATTGTGCAATTAATTTCGATTGCAATAAATTAATTTTTGAAATTTACTTTACACAATTAAGAAATTAATAGATCAGAAAGCTATCAAATTTCTCCTTTAATTCTATCACATAAAGATTTATTTAGGAAAGTATTTAAGGTGAAGTGTAAATTAAAATAAATTATAGATTAATTTCGATTACAATAAATCAATTTTAAAATTTTTTAAATATAATTTAATTAATATAAGTGGTATGTAATTAAAATAAATGACATGTGATTATTTATGTCTGACAATTTTGTCATTGGACAAAAGTTTTTTCTGATATTTACAATTTATCAATAAATTAGCAAATTTCTCCGTTAAATTAATTATGTCATATGATATGTTTTAATTTAGAGATATTTTAGATAAATTGAAAATATATATATTAAAAAAAACTTCTGTTTTATTCGAAAGTCATCAAATATAAATTTTTTGTAAAAAAAAAAAAAAAAAAAAAAAAAAAAAAAAATTTAT